>JBBBDQ010000558.1:0-100000 GCA_037127315.1 Ascarosepion bandense
TGTGTGTGTGTGTGTTTATTAATTCTACTTTGAGACGACAATTCTACTCCTGCAGCTTCTTCTCTTGCACTTCCCGCCTGTGGAACTCGCTCCCGTATTCTTGCTTTCCTGACGGCTACAACCACCAGAAATTTAAATGCAAAGTCAATACTCATCTACTAACCACTGGACTCAGCTCTCTCCCCACCCCCGTATAACCTTCCCTTTTTCTCCACCTATGTATCTGTCATCGCACCTGCATTCTCAGCTTTCTATTGCTCCTTTCTAACTAGTTTGTACTCCTCACTCTTTTCTAATTAATCTTTTTATATTTATGTAGCCCCCTGCACATCAGTGGCGTTTCCGCCTTGCTCGGGGTGATATGATTTAAAAAAAAAACTAATAGACTTAAGAACGTATAGAAAAGAAGAAGAAAGAAGGAACTGAAGACTGTACAGAAGAAGAAGAAGAAGACAAAAAAGAGACTGAAGACCGTATAGAAAAAGAAGAAAGAGAATAAAAGGCTGTATAAAAGAAGAAGAAAAAGAAAAAAAAGAAAAAAGATCGTATAGAAGAAAAAGAACGAAGACCGTATAGAAGAAGAAAGAAGAGACTGACGTTTGTCTAGAAGAAGAAGAAGAAGAAGGAAGAGAATGAAGATCATATAGAAGAAGAAAGAGAATGAAAACTGTATAGAAGAAGAAGAAAGAAAATGAAAACCGTATAAAAGAAGAAGAAGAAAGAGAATGAAGACTGTATAGAAGAAGAAGAAGAAGAAGAAGAAGAAGAAGAAGAAGAAGAAGAAGAAGAAGAAAATATTAAAAACGCTTGAAAAAGAAGGAAAACACTTGGTGGTACTAGAAAGGAAATTGACGGATGAGGAGAAGGAGGATGAGAAGAAGAGAGTTCAGATAAGTAAAGAAGAAAAATTAAAGAAAAAAATGGGGAGGGGAGAAAAAGTAGAATCATCATCATCATCAGCAGCAGCAGCAGCAGAAGAAGAAGAAGAAGAAGAAGAAGAAGCAGAAGACGGTTGAGATGGTTAAAGAAGAATATAACAAAAGAAAAAAGAGGGGTGGTTGAAATGAATAAAGAAAAAAGATGAAGAAAGAAGAGAAGAGGTTGAAACGATTAAAGAAGGTCAACAAATGAGAAAGGGTGAAGAAGAAGAAGAAGAAGAAGAAGAAGAAGAAGAAGAAGAAGATGGGGGAGAGAAGACAGTAATGCTGAGACAGAAGAGGAGATAGGAAAGACAGAAGAAGAAGAGGAGGAGGAAGGAGGAGGAAGAAGATAAAAAAGAAGAGGAAAGAGAAGATAGTAATACAAAAACAAAAAGAAGGAAGGAAGATAGAGAAGACATAATAATAATAATAATAATAAGAAGAAGAAGAAGAAGAAGAAGAAGAAGAAGAAGAATGCAGTAGATAAGGAGGAGTATAGAGCGTTTTCCTAATAATAAAGGTCACCGGCTTGTCTTTCGTGTTTGTCGACGAGCATTTCATCTTTTGGACTGTGTTGAGTGATAATGAATGTCATATTCTTATTTACGTTGACATGAGAATCGTTCTCAGCTGTTCGGCTGGCTGATGAGAATCGAAGTGGAAACGAATGAGGTTCAAAGATTTCAGTGGTTTCAGCAAGAAAACTGGGTGGGGAAAAGAAATAAGAAAGGAAATAAGAAAGAAAGAAAGAAAGAAAGAAAGAAAGAAAGAAAGAAAGAAAGAAAGAAAGAAAGAAATGCAAATGCTATAAGAAGAAAAAACAGAAGAAAGAATCAATGAAAGAATGCTAGTGAAAGACAAACAATAAGAAAGAAAGAAAGAAAGAAAGAAAGAAAGAAATGCAAATGCTATAAGAAGAAAAAACAGAAGAAAGAATCAATGAAAGAATGCTAGTGAAAGACAAACAATAAGAAAGAAAGAAAGAAAGAAAGAAAGAAGGAAAGCAAGCAAGCATGAAAGAAAGAAAGAAAGAAAGAAAGAAAGAAAGAAAGAAAGAAAGAAAATGAAAATGCTACAATTAACACGAAGAAACCAGTATAAACAAGGAAAAATGTAAACGAATGAACAGAAAGAAGAGAGGAAAGACGGGAGGAAAAAATAAAATAAAAAAGTTGTAAGAAAAAGGCATGAACCACTATATACAAGTAAAAATGAAAACAAACAAACAAAAAGGAAGAAAGAAAGGAAAGAAAGAAAGAAAGAAAATGAAAATGTTACAAAAAAGAAACAAAGAAAAATGTAAACGAACGGACAAAAAGAAAGAAAGAAAGAAAGAAAGAAGAAAATAAAAATATTACAAGAAAAAAGAAGAAACCTCTATAATCAAGGAAAAATGAAAACGAATGAACAGAAAGAAAGAAAGAAAGAAAGAAAATGAAAGTGTTATAAGAAAAAGAACACATCCAGAATGAACAAGATAAAATGAAAAAGAAGGAAATCGTTAAGAAGCGGCTCTAATGAAAAATTTTTTAAAAAAAAACACGAAAAAAAAACAGAAAGATGAAATAAAAAATAAAATAGCATTTAAAAAGAAAGAAAAATTAAGAATGAAAGATAGAGTAATGGAATAAACTTCACTCTTCTTCTTTATTTCTTTATTTCCTTCTTCCCTTCCTTCTTTATTTCTTTCCTTCTCTCTTTCTTTCTTTCTTTCTTTCTTTTATATCGAAACAAGTAAAAACAAATTGTGTAAAATTCTCTAAAGCCAACAAACCTACAATCGTAGGTAAACAAGCAGCGACGAAAGACTTGAAAAACGAACGCGCCAATGACGCCCCACCTCCCACGAAAGAGAGAGAGAGAGAATGTGGCAGAAAGATGGCGGCTAAGGAGGTGGTGGACGAAATATAGCTCGGGGCAGAGTGGAGCGTCAAGAGGCGGAAGAAAAACTGTCCAGGGTGGGTGAGGTTCGGTCGGTCTGACGTCTGAGTGGAATGACAGAAGTGTATAATAGAACCTCAAAGTCTTTGATCTGTCACGAAAGAATCCCCACTACAAAAGAAACAGAAGATAATTAGAGTAGAGAGTAACATTGCCTTGTCCGATAGGCTATGGCCCGCGGGGTTGAATATTGGGCATGCGCCGTGAGATGGACGGGAGGAGTCATTGATGTGGGGCGCCCAATGACAGACGATGCGCTGATGACTTAGCCCGTGTCTTAAGTGCATCTAGGCAGTTCGTGTGTGAAAAAAGTGAGACGACGAAGGTTATAGATGCCTACTTAGGCGCTGGATTGTCCAAATTCATAACTATCTTTACGGACACATGCTATTAATTTTTTATTAAGCTCACTTTCTTTATTGTTTTTATAACACAAAGTAAAAGAGCTACGATCATTGCTTTAAGTAAATTCAAGCTGAGACGAAATCAGACAGGTGAGAGAGAAATTTGACTGTAAATTTAGACAGATTCACACCACTGAAGTTATTTGAATTCAAAGATTAAGTCTTTTCATCACTAATTTTTGGCCAGTCTTTTCTTCATTTTATTGTTGCTTTTTATCTCAACTTTTTCGGTTGAATACTTTCGAACCCCCCCCCCCTCGCCAAAAAAATCATTGAAATCAAAAAGATGGCAATATAACTAGATTTCGACAGATTCGCATCACTCTTCTTCTTCTTCTTCTTCTTCTTCTTCTTCTTCTTCTTCTATGTGCCTTGTCTTTTCAGGACGTGGGCGATCACGGCCTTCCACGTCTCCCTATCTCTGATGGCTCTTAGTACGCTCTCTCCTCTAAGATCTCGCAATCCCCTTTCTGTCATCCACCTGCTCAGGCCCTTCGAATATGTTATCCGCTGCTTTTGCCTGTCTTTTTTCCCTCTATCTGACCTGTTAGTATCAGGTTCTCCAAGCCCTCCTTGCTCATTGCATGTCCCAAGAACTTCAGCTGTCTCTTCCTGATGCTCGATATTAATTTCCTTTTCATTCCCATTCTTTCCAACATCTTATCATTACTCAAATGCTCGATCCATAATATCCGCAGCATCCTTCTGTAGAATCACATTTCAGTTGCTTTAAGATTTTCCTTCATCTTTGATGATATTGTCCAACATTCGCTGCCATATTGAAGAACTGACATCACATAGCAATCCAGTACTCTCTTCTTTGTTTCTAGTGAAATTTTCCTGTGTCTTAATACTTTACTCAGCTTCTGGAATGCGTCCTTCGCCATGCCAATTCACCTTCGGATCTGTGTTGCACTTTCCGTCTTCTGTTAGTACACTTCCCAGGTATTTAAATTTTTGTACTTGTTTGATTTTGGTATCCTCTACATGTAGTTGGCATTTTCAAAGATAAAGTCTTTTCATTATTGATTTTTGGCCAGTCTTTTTTTTTTTTCATTTTATTGTTGCTTTTTATTTCAACATTCTCAGTTGGAATACTTTCGAACCAAAAAAAAAAAAAAAGAAAAAAAAAGAAAAAAGAATCATGTTAAATCAAAGAGCTGGCAATATGACTGCAGATTTGGAACAGATTCACACCACTAAAGTTATATGAATTCAAAGCGTCTTTTTAGTTTTCATTATTCATTATTGGCCAGTTTTTTCTTCATTTTATTGAGGTACTTTCACTCTATTCTCGATACCTAAGTTTTAAATTGAATTTTTAAAAATAAAAAAAACCTTTTATTAAAGCATTAATTTTAGCTTAATTGAAAGCAACTATTTTCACTAAGGAAAATACTCGGATGTTTTTCAAACATAAATTATATTATTTACAATCTAAAATTTTTCGAATATTTTTAGAAATTTCAAGTTTCAATTTTTTGGCCATTTTTTTAACGATCGACACATTTGTAAACAAAAGTTTATTCTATGTTTTAAAAAATCTTGCAAAAATAAACTCACTTATTATTTTTTCGAAAATTAGCAAGTTAAAAATTAAATTAATCTGTTTTTAAACAAATATTACTTGTTTTTGGCCTGAAAATTAGAATAAAAGTATTTCTTAATCACAAAGGTCTAACTCGTTGACCTTCCAAATAGGCGATGACAGCACCCGTGATCAATGAATCCGGAAGTATGGTGACCAAATGTTGACATAACACAGTTTAACAACCACAACACAATTTATTATCTGGAATATCCGGCATTGGAAAAGGAGATTAATGTATTCTATGCTTTTAGAAAAGCTTGTCATTAAACCATATAAATAATCCTAATTTGCTTAATAAAAAAAAAAAAACGATTTAACGACCACATGCTGTGATAGAAAAAATAAACACTTAGTTAAATTTTTAGACCCAGATTGATATAGTTAAAATGAAGGGAACTCAACCGTTTTCCTTTGAAATTTTTATTATGTATGTTAGTCTGTTTTAGTATAATTTCCATAAGTAACATCTCGTGACTTTGCACTACACATGAGAAATTCTAAAAACTAAAATATTCTGTTAATCTTTTGAAATGATCGGTAAGCGTCTTTGTGGTTGCCAACACTGTTTGTTTATATATACGTAATTTGGAAGAAAGCTCATTTCGTCTTTTTGCCTTGATAAAGTCCATCACAGGACGAAACGCGTAGGCGATTTATTTAAAATACAGTTTTCTTCTTCTCTTTATTTTATTTAACCATTCTGTCCTTAATCTCAGATTATAACTGAGTATATTTTTACATATATATATATATACTGTTAAATATAAGAAACAATACATAATACCTAGAAATGTTAAACCAATAAATAATAATAATCAAATTATGCTCATCATATATTCTAAAAAATTTAAAACAATTGACCTCATAGTCTCTAATATCCCTACAAGCACTCAACTAAATCCCCTAGAAAAAAAAAACCCAATGTAGTGTATCAATTTACATGTCCATTCAGAGATTGTATCTCTGGTACTAATAATAAACCCACTACATATATTGCTTTTACTACAACCACACTCTCCCGTAGGCTTACCTGTCACCTTTCTGATCAGAGTACAGTCATGTAGGTAATATCGGAGAGATTTTAGTCAACAATACAATAATCCTCACTCATAAACACAATAAAAAGAATCTTCAGATATTGGAGACCATCTACATTAAATCCAAACAACCCACACTTAATGTTTAAATCTGGTCATAACACATTACATTACATTTAAATATATGGTTCTGTTATCTTTGGAGCTCTCACGCGGTGTGACGTCATAGAACCGGATTACAAATTTGCGAACTGCGTTTGCTATTTTTGGTAACTGTTATCGCAAAGTTTTATGTCAACACAAGATAAAATCTTCGCAGATGGTGGATGATTTTCATGTGAACGTCCCTGTAACCTCTCTGAAGATGGCTTCATGTGAGCCGAAAGCTTAGAACCAACTTAACAAAAAAATTATACAAATGTTTGAGAATTTTTTTCATTATTTCACCTGAATTATACGTTGTTTAGAACGGCTCATGATTAAACATAATAGACATTCATTGTCTCTTATATTTAACAGTATATATTTAGAAAATTATCTGCTGCCTCGAAACACAATATATATATATATATATATATATATATATATATATATATATATATATACATATCACGTATTCGGAAATGTTTACACATGTTTTATATTATTAAGTTGAATGCGTATTTGCATATGGTTACTTTTATGTCTTTGTATTTTACCATTTTTTTAATTTGTATGTATTTAAAAAGCATTAGTATTATGCATCTGTATTTGGATATATATATATATATATATATATATATATATATACATGTAACATACATAAAAATATATGTACATATATATTGTTTGTAATATATGTTACATGTATATATATATATATATATAATTATATATATATTGTATGTGTTTGTGCATGTATGTTTTTCATATATGTTATATCAGATTATACTTTATATGTAAAGATATATATTCACTTAACTTGTAAATGCCTTTTTATCTGCGTCTATGTGTTGTATAAGTTTTTGGTAGATATATTTTGTGTATATTTTTCCAATATGTATATGTATACATTTGTGTATTATATATACATACATACATACATATATACATGTATTAATTCTTTGTCAATGTATTTATATTTGCTATGTATGTACGTTTCATTTGTATGTTATATGCTTGTATATGTATTTGTTTGTATATATTTTATATGTATTTTATAAATGTATGTGTATTGTATGTTTTATGTTTGTATTTTATGTTTATTATGTATATATTTTTATTTATGTATGTATTTTATATTTTTATATATTATTATTTTGCTATAGTATTTATGCATATTTTGTATATATATGTCTGCATATATATATATATATATATATATATATATATATACATTATGTGCATATTACATTTTTAATATTATACCCTTTTATGTCTTTTTATGTATAGCTTATATATGTATTATATATTTTTTAATACATACACTACCGTCCACAATTTTTAGGCAACCCCAGTTTTTTTTTTCAAAGAAATGGTGTATTTAATTCTATTTTTAGCATTTTTTGCTAAATAGGTAATTCTAAATGAAAATAGAATGGTTCTTTTGTTGCTATTACTTTGCAAAATTTTACAAGGCAATGAAGCAAAGATGAACTCGTAGGAATCACCCTAAATTTTCTTCGTTCTTTCATTGATGAAACTGCAATATAGGTAATTATTAAATATTTATAAATTCATTTGATACTCGGGTTATGGTGCAATACTAAAAAAAAACAAAAAAAAACATTCAATTTTATTTACAATTATTCATTTGGCAGTAAATACTAAAATACAGTATGATATACATCATTTTTTTAAACACTGGGGCAGCCTAATAATTGTGCCCGGTAATATATATATATATATATATATATATATAGGGTATCCCAGTTGTCTCGCACCATCCATATTTTTATAAAAATACACATAAATATCAATTTTATTGATCACAGTCATAACAGATGCTCAAATTGTTCACCCTGTTAACACATGCATCAATTCTGTTAACATATGCATCAATTCTCTTTCTGTGTTTTAAGAATACGATATACTGATGATTTGCTAATCGTTAGCTCCTGGCTTATTTTCCTTACTGATTTCACGGGGCTTCTAGCAACATTCGCCAGAACCATGGTTGATGTTTCTTCATCAGTTGCACTCTTTCGTCGACTAAATCTCTCACGGTCAGCAACTGATCCAGTTTCTTGGAAGCGTTTAATCAAACGAAAGACTGTGGTATGTCTCAATGTTTTTTCTCGCTCAGGATGATTGCGGTTGAATTCTTGAGCTACAGAGCCCCATCTCTTCCAAACATAGGACCCAGTTTAACTCTTTCTTGTCCTGTTAGTTTCTCACCCATACCTGATCAAATCTGAAACATAGAAAAAATAATACCAACACACACACACACACACACACACACACACACACACACACACACACACACACACAGATAGATAGATAGATAGATAGATAGATAGATAGATAGATATAGTGTATTGAGGCAGCAGATAATTTTCTAAACATATACTGTTAAATATGAGAGACAGTGAATGTTTATTATGTTTAATCATGAGCTGTTCTAAACCTTGTAACCTCTCTGAAGATGGCTCATGTGAGCCGAAAGCTTAAACCCACTTAATAAAAATTAATCAAATGTTGGAGATTTTTTTTTCACCTGAAATTAATGCCAAAATACGATGTTTAGAATAGCTCATGATTAAACATTAGACATTCATTGTCTCTTATATTTAACAGTATATGTTTAGGAAAAAATATAGATATATATAGGAATGCGTTGTAATTTACTTGAAGCATTGTGTATATTAGGTGCATGGCTAGGTCGTGAAGGCTATCACAATGCGTTTAGTAAAATAAAATAAAATAAAATACACGAAGTATACGCACATAAAACACACACACTACACACTCTCGCACACACACACACACACACACACACTAGAACACACGAGAACGAATACAGTATAGCCAAAAAATATAGCAATAAACACGCCCCTAATTAAAGCAGATGGATATCACACTAGGTCATAGAGCAAAGCCTTTTTACCACTTTGGCAAACGTAAAACTGTCAGGTCAACGCATACTTAGATAAACGACATATTAAAGCGAACTGATATCATCAGACTGTAAAAAGGTCCCAACTATCAATCACACATATATATATATATATATATATATATACCATGAACACACACACATACATGCTCTAACAACACACACACACACACACACACACACACACACACACACTACAATTATTGACAATTCGTTGAAAGGCACGGAACTCGAAAACAAGCTCCCCTACCATTCTGAAGATGAGATTGTGATCTCGAAATATTAATGAACAATAAATAGGTAATACCCAACAACTTCTTTACCTTCCTTTATTTTGCTAAACGCATTGTGATAGCCTTCAAGACCTAACCATATATATATATATATAGTCATCGGCAGACAGATCTTTTGTTGTATCACAGCTCATCAGTACGGTTAGACTCCGATTGCTTTTAACCCAGGATTGAAACCCGAACCAATTGGTGTCAGTCGGCGATTTTACCTCTGAGCTATGGAGATTTTACCTCTGAGCTTCGGTAGAAGGAGGCAGACTTTTTAGCGTGTATATTATCATTATACCCGCCCCATAGCCAGAGTGCTCTAACTCATTGCTGAATTAGCGATATATATATATATATATATATTGTTTGTTTCTGATTTTGTTTGTCGACTGCACAGTATAGTAGGGACAGTTGGGCACTGTCTATGAGAAGAATAGCATCATGACAGAATTCAGTTCGCTAGAAATTTGAAAATGGCATGATGTCCTGGTTGGTATTCGTGCCATTTCATAATGTGTGGATGTCAATCTTAGGACAGTACAGAAGATTCGGAAAGAGTTAGATAATACATGCAGTCAATATGATGGCGTTTGTTGTTATGTCAGACTCAACATGGAGACCTATATCAAGTCCCTTGGGGACGTAGCTCTAGGCCAGGAGGGTGGCATTTTGAGGGCCCTATATTTGGCAACAGGACTATTTACCATGCCACACGAACAGTAGAACCCAGTGACCACGTCACCCGTTACTCCAGACTACAACTCTCTTGATTATTATGTGTCGGGAGCAGTTGAATGAGAAACTAACAAAATTCCATTTAACACCAAAGATAAACTGAAGGCAAAGATTATGGCAGCATTCAACAATTTAAACAAGGAGACCGTCCAGAAGAGATGCAAGAGATTCCGAAATCGTCTGGAGGTCGTGATTGAAGCCAATGGCGATTTTATGAAATAAATTTACTCTTCAGTGTTTCAAAATACTTTTATGTAATTTTGGTAAGTATATTTCTTAAAATGAGATGTCCGCGTAATTTTTGCGTAGTTTAGACGATAGTTTATCCATCGCACCCTGAAAATATATATACCAACAAAATGAAATGAAATGGCGTTACAAATTTCAAGAAATATATATAAGCAGTGTCATTTCAGTCATGCCGACTTCCATGCTTAGTAAAAGTATTATTATGTGTTCACTCTTCAGGATTTTGTTCTTCTGAAAAAGAAAACCCCTGAAATAACACTGCTCAGCTGAGTAACAAACTTCTTCACATTAATTCTAATTCTATTAAAGCTCTACCACTGTCTTGATATCGAGCACTTTATTATAAAAAACCTGCTTACCTAAAATGCCTTTCTACCAGTCAGTCAGTTAAGTGCCATACGTGATACACGCTTGGGCGATCTTGTCTCGAAAGAGACATGACTGACTGGGCAGAAGATTATCCCGCAGTAGGTTGCCATTGCTTTCTACGGTAGACTGGTTGCCGACCAAGGCTATAGAACCCAATCTGTCCTGTTATTTAGCCCATAACTGGAGGGAAGAGACGGATTAATACCTTTCCCAAGGGTATTTGCGCGTAAGTGAAAACAATGAATTCAGCTGGAATTCGAACTCGGCTACCCGATTTCTCGTGCCGAGCCGATATCCACTGCGCCACAACTAAACGACAGAAAAAAATAGCAGTTTTGGCACTAAACATTAGTACAATTTCACATACACAGACACACACATACGCAGTTTAACTCTTTCTTGTACTGTTAGTTTCTTACCCATATCTGATCAAATATGAGTGAGAATATGATCAGATACAAATTCTCTGAAAACGCACAAACGCACGTACATATATATATATATATATATATATTGTGTGTATTTTGGCAGCATTTTTTCATTAATACAGGTTTTATTGAATAATATAGACAAGTTCTGTTTATTTATTTTGTGTAAGATCCTTTCGTATGATCTGATTAGCTTGATAGTGTTGTCATGTCTTTCCATGACAACACTATCAAGCTAATCAGATCATACAAAAGGATCTTACACAAAATAAATAGACAGAACTTGTCTATATTATTCAATGAAACCTATATATATATATATATATATATATATATATATATATATATATATATATATAAATAGAAAAGTTTTGTAATTTGTTTTAAGAATTTTGTTTTTTTTTAATCATATCGCCCCAAGCAAGGCGGTAATGCCACTGAAGCGCAGGGGGCTACGTAAGAGTGAAAAGATTGGAAAAGAGAAAGCCGGAAACCACATCCTAAACAGAGAACAAGGGATGAGCCTCTACGCCTGTTCAATAGACGTGGGTGGAGTGTGAACCGGGCGACAGTTTAGTCTATCTACTCCAATTGAGGAAAAAAATGAAAGAAAAGAGTGAATATATAAGAATAATCTTATATTTACAAGATTATAAAAATATGTAAACCAACTATGATGCAATATTATTTTTTATTATTTTATAAAAAAAAATAAATAAATAGGAAAAGAAATTCTTTTTATTCATAAATTTATAAAAATATCTTAACAAGAAAATCTAAATGAATAATGATGAGTAACTAAAATTATAAATTTAAAAAACAAAAAAACAAATAATGCATTTTCTAGGCATTTCTTTTATTTGCTCTCAACCACATAAATAAACCACATCTCCTTTTGCATATCTTGATAATTGTCATTTTTTATAAATTTTTGAATGAAAAGATTTTTCAATTTTTTTTTTCTGTTAAATGGTAAATAATAAATATAACTTGGTTCACAAATTTTTATAAACTTGTAAATAAACATTGTCAAAGGGATCAAAAGTAATAATGATGTCAAAGGAATAACCATCTTTCAGATGCAACCAGTT
The DNA here is from genome assembly GCA_037127315.1 of Ascarosepion bandense. Taxonomy (NCBI): domain Eukaryota; kingdom Metazoa; phylum Mollusca; class Cephalopoda; order Sepiida; family Sepiidae; genus Ascarosepion; species Ascarosepion bandense. The sequence goes on from JBBBDQ010000558.1 coordinate 12,144, forward strand.
TTTTTTTAAGGTTAAACATTGCCCTAAAGTGTATAAATTTGTGTATATTAGGATTAAGGTTAGGTTTTGAAGGCTGTCACAATGAGTTTAGTAAAATAAAAGAAGGTAAGTAAATTGTTGGGTACTACTTATTTAGTTTTCATTAATATTTCGAAATCAAAATCTTATCTTTAGAATGCTGGAAGAGCAGCTTGTGTTCGAGTCCTGGCTACTGCTGCTTAATTGTAGTGTGTGTGTGTGTGTGTGTGTGTGTGTGTGTGTGTGTGTGTGTGTGTGTGTGTGTGTGTGTGCTAGAGCATGCATGTGTGTGTGTGTTTATAGTATATATGTGTGCAGTTGATACTGGGGACCTTTTTCTGATCTGATGATATCAGTCCGCTTTAATATGTGGTTTATCTAAGTATGCGTTGACCTGACCGTTACTTTGACTTTTGCCAAAGTGGAAGAGGACTTTTTATGACTAGAGTGTCACCTGTGCGTTTTTATATGCATGTACTCCTTGTATCTTATCTTGCTTTATTTTGTTTGTTTATATATATATATATTAACTATTTTGTTTTATTTATTTCATTTTATTCTTTCTCCCTTTTGTGACCATCAAAGTATTTTTTTAATATTCTTTTTTTTTTATATAAACTTTTCTAACCAACAGCATGGTGTAATGAAGAAGGCCGCAAACTTACTGAAACGTTCATGTTATTCTTAAGATGAAAGATTATGCAGAACTCATGCAGCCAGTCCAGTGATTGTTTGTGGCTTGGTAATTTGAGGCATGCCGGGAAGTGGGCGCTCCCGGTGGTTTTGGGCACCGTGTTGCTTTTGAGACATCGTTTTAGGAAGTTAATTTGGCATTCTATCTTTGCACGTTTCTCGGATATTTCGAATAGCTCCCTGACGGTTGCAAATTCACCCTGCTTCAGGTGTAGGGTTAGGAAAGTTTTGCAATCTGCTTGAAGCGTTGTGTATATTAGGTGTATGGTTAGGTTTTAAAGGCTGTCACAATGCGTTTAGTAAAATAAAAGAAGGTAAATAAGTTGTTGGGTATTACCTATTTATTATACATTAATGTTTCGAGATTAAGATCTCATCTTCAGAATGGCAGAAGAGTATATGTATTATCCTATGTAGATGGCACCACTCAGAGTTTCTTTCCTTATGCTATCCTTATTTTATCAACGTGGAGGCATACCACAAAGCCATCCACCGTGAAATTAATAAAAGTTACAAAAAAGGCGCCCAGTAACTGGGAAATTCGTGGTGATACCGACCGAGCAAAGCGAGGGACCGGATGTTTGCACTCTCAGGACCAGAAAGCAAATGATCAAAACTTGTCTTTGCGCACCCGGCTCCACACATGTGTTCCGGCAGAAAACCAAAAATTAATAAATATCAAATTCCAGTTCGCGAGCCTACGCGAGTTTTATTTATCGGCCAATGGGAAGTCCAGAATTAAATACGGGTGTATTCCCAAATGACCTGCCCGGGACCCACAAAGACGAAATAAAATGCCGACACAAAAAGTATCACCAGAGTTGAGAAAGTGCGAGCATAATTAGCACATCCCTTGACCTCGTCAAGCGATCCACTATGCTCGCCTAGCCTTTCCTTCTCACCTTCTTCTTCGCTGTACCCTGAGCTACTTACCCGAGCAAAGGAGCGGAAACATCAAAGACATTCCTAACTGACAACGCTCACACATACATACTCACACTCTCTTTCGGCATTTACTGCTACGAACATTTTAACGTCCTTTGGACCCATCCTAAAGACATTACTTTATTTGTAAAAAAACCTTAATTGATATCTGTGTATATATAAATGTTGTTTCTATACTCAATTTGATTTTCTTGTTTTATAACCCCTTTTATAACTTATAGTGGGCTATCTACTAACTAGGCCAAATTCAGTTAATCTGTTTCAATATACAACTACGTTTCACTAGAACGGATAACCCACTATAAATTAACGTCAACTGGAAAGTCAAAAATTACCCAAGGACCTTAAAATAGATAACCGAATCCCAATATTGCATAAAAACATGCATGTATCACAATCAAAGTCGACAAAGTTAATTTCACCAACAACCCACAACATCGATTACTAAACTCTTACAAAAACTATATCGGAAAGAATTAGCAAAATCATTCTTGAAAGAATTTTCCCACCCGCAAAGAATCCCTAAGGTATAAACCAATGGAAGAACACAGCCAAGGCAATTGATTGCCTTAGGTATAAACCAATATATGCCTTAGGTATAAACCAATGGAAGAACACAGCCGAGGCAATCGATTGCCTTAGGTATAAACCAATATATGCCTTATGTATAAACCAATGGAAGAACACAGCCGAGGCAATCGATTGCTTTAGGTATAAACCAATATATGCCTTAGGTATAAACCAATGGAAGAATACAGCCAAGGCAATTGATTGGCTCACTAAAATAAAAAAAGAAGAAGAAATTCACTTTCGTTTAGTTTAATATTTGTCACTTCTATCCGTCTATATCTGAAAAACTTTTAACCGCAGCTTTAAACTGAACTAAAATTACTCCCCTATTAGCAATCAAGACATTAACATAATTAACAAGCCCAAAAATTTATTTTATTTTACGATGGAAACCTGTAGACAAGAAAAAATAACCCTTAATCTGCATTGCTATGAGGCCGTATGATTCTGCAGAGCTTTGTGATTTGGTGGGCCCCTTTTTTTTATTGTGGACTCTAAGGTATATTTTTCAGTTAAATTATATACCGGACTTTACAAAGATGATGGATTAATCATCCTCCTTAAAACAAGTCCACAATGGACATAGGAAATATCTAATTAAGTTTTTTTAAAGACCACAATCTAAATATCACTACCACCACTAATGCAAAAGTGCTAAACTTCTCAGATGTAATCTTTGACTTGAGCAATGACCCGTATAAACCGTATACTAAAGATCCACACAATCACAAATACATCAACAAGGTATCAAAACCCAACCATCATCATTTATCCATCACACCCAGATGGTGCTTAAGGCAGCAACTTTTTGTTGCTGTAACAAATTTTTTTTACGGGGCAGGGTTGTTAGCCCTGCACCCAACCCTCAATCCCAAACCCCAAACCCCAAACCCCAAACCTGGAGGACCGGTGAAGCATTCTTGGTTCTTACGTTTACAGCACCTGGTATTCCCAAATGGTCACCCATTTAAGTACTGACCAGGCTCGATGATACATAACTTCGGTGATCGGACGGGAACCGGTGAATTCAACGCGATATAACCATAGACAATCAAAACCCAATAGTATCATTAATAACTTGCATAAATCAATTCCGTTACAGCTATATCGTGTTGAATGCACCGGTTCCCGTCCGATCGCCGAAGTTAAACAATCATCGAGCCTGGTCAGTACTTAAATGGGTGACCATTTGGGAATACCAGGTTCTGGAAACGTAAGGACCAAGAATGGTCCACCGGTTCTCCAGGTTTGGGGGTTGAGTGCAGGGCTAACAACCCTGCCCCGTAAAAAAACATTTTGTTACAGAGACAGCAACAAAAAATTGCTGCCCTGCCCTCTGCACCATCTGGGTGTGATGGATAAGTGAGGATGATAAATCAATTCGATTTCGTTCATGTATTAACTCTAGTAATAAGGAAGTTTTTCACAACTATAAAATTGAATACATTAATTCGTTAGAAAAAAGTAAACTCAATTCTTCTCCTTCTATGTGCCTTGTCCTTTCAGAACGTAGGCAATCATGACTTCCCACGTCTCCCTATCCCTGGGGGCTCTTAGCATGCTTTCTCCCGTTACACCACCCAAACCCCGCTCTGCCATCCACTAGCTCAAGACCATAAATCTAGAATATAAATGAATAGAAACTTGGATGGCCACAAAATGAGGGATCAATTTATATATTGTTTATAATATAGAATTGGTCCCCCATTTTATATCCACATTATAATTTCTTATAAACAGTTGGCATGTATGTTTTCTTCTATGTGCCTTGTCCTTTCAGAACGTAGGCAATCATGACTTTCCACGTCTCCCTACCGCTGGGGGCTCTTAGCATGCTTTCTCCCGTTACACCACCCAAACCCCGCTCTGCCATCCACTAGCTCAAGACCATAAATCTAGAATATAAATGAATAGAAACTTGGATGGCCACAAAATGAGGGATCAATTTATATATTGTTTATAATATAGAATTGGTCCCCCATTTTATATCCACATTATAATTTCTTATAAACAGTTGGCATGTATGTTTTCTTCTATGTGCCTTGTCCTTTCAGAACGTAGGCAATCATGACTTTCCACGTCTCCCTACCGCTGGGGGCTCTTAGCATGCTTTCTCCCGTTACACCACCCAAACCCCGCTCTGCCATCCACTAGCTCAAGACCATAAATCTAGAATATAAATGAATAGAAACTTGGATGGCCACAAAATGAGGGATCAATTTATATAGTGTTTATAATATAGAATTGGTCCCCCATTTTATATCCACATAATTTCTTATAAACAGTTGGCATGTATGTTCTTCTCCTATGTGCCTTGTCCTTTCAGGACGTAGGCGATCATGGCCTTCCACGTCTCCCTATCCCTGGTGGCTCTTAGCATGCTTTCTCCCGTTACACCACCCAAACCCCGCTCTGCCATCCACTAGCTCAAGACCATAAATCTAGAATATAAATGAATAGAAACTTGGATGGCCACAAAATGAGGGATCAATTTATATATTGTTTATAATATAGAATTGGTCCCCCATTTTATATCCACATTATAATTTCTTATAAACAGTTGGCATGTATGTTTTCTTCTATGTGCCTTGTCCTTTCAGAACGTAGGCAATCATGACTTTCCACGTCTCCCTACCGCTGGGGGCTCTTAGCATGCTTTCTCCCGTTACACCACCCAAACCCCGCTCTGCCATCCACTAGCTCAAGACCATAAATCTAGAATATAAATGAATAGAAACTTGGATGGCCACAAAATGAGGGATCAATTTATATATTGTTTATAATATAGAATTGGTCCCCCATTTTATATCCACATTATAATTTCTTATAAACAGTTGGCATGTATGTTTTCTTCTATGTGCCTTGTCCTTTCAGAACGTAGGCAATCATGACTTTCCACGTCTCCCTACCGCTGGGGGCTCTTAGCATGCTTTCTCCTGTTACACCACGCAAGCCTCGTTCCGTCATCCACCTGCCCAGGCCCTTCAAATATGTTATCCTCTGCTTTCCCCTGTCTCTTTTCCTCTCTATCCGGCCGGTTAGTATCAGGTTCTCCAAGCTCTCCTTCCTCATTGCATGTCCCAGGAACTTTAGCTCTCTCTTCCTGATACTCAGTATTAATTTCCTTTTCATTTCCATCCTTTCCAAAATTCATTGCTCACATGCTCGACAAATAGGCAGAAACTACGTAAAGGTAACGTTATATGGTTTTACCCAACTTTCAACCGTAATAACCAAACCAACAATGAAAAATTCTTCCTAAATTTAATTCATAAGCATCTTAGCCATTCCCCTACACTAAAAATGATTTTCAACAAAAAAGTTGTTGAAGTTTTAGTTGCGAGAAGAACATAGATAAATATATTTCACAACAACAACAACAACAACAACAACAACATAATAATAATAATAATAATAATAATAATAATAATAATAATAATACCTGGCCCACCTGGAAAATAAAATTTACTCCACTAATAATTATAGTAACCCTTCAAAGAATAATTCCAGCTGCTGAAAATATATTATCTGCCCATTAAACGACAAGTGAATGTCCGAAAGTATTATTTACAGAGCTCACATCCACATAATTTTAGATATTACTAGCAGTATAGCCCGGCGTTGCTCGGGTGCAATGAAAGCTTTAAAATAATCCATGGACCTGAAGCTCAGACTCAGCCTCAGGAATATTTGAAATAATAAAATAATTGCGACAATTTACCAATCGCACCTAATATATATATATATATATATATATATATATATTAGCAGTATAGCCCGGCGTTGCTCGGGTGCAATGAAAGCTTTAAAACTAATCCATGGTCCTGGAGCTCAGACTCTTTGGACGTTGACACGAAAGACTAAAAAGCTATAGTTGTTTCCAGTTAAAGCGAAACCGTACACTGAGAGAAAAATGAATGGATGTAAGTCAAATTTTCATTTCCTGGTATCGATATCAAATGTTTTTTTCGTCGTAAACTGAATTTTGAAGGCTAAATAAGTCCTCTGAGTAAATGGTATCATGGCTGAGACTAAGAACTACAATTATACGTACTTAGAGCCAAACCCGAAGCAAAAACTAAAATAAAAGGGCTGAAAAACTGATTTTGATCAGACCCGGTATATATTATCGATTTTCTGCACTATTGTAAAAACTGCAACCTTGAAACTTCTGAATTTCATTGCTTATGCCTTTGTCTATGAGTGTAACAAATTTGATTAAAATCGGACCACTCCTTCTATAACCCGAATTTTTCGATTATCGATTTTCGATATTTATCTGGGGTACCTCGACACAAAACCTAGCTGAGAACACTCGAAGACGCTGATAGTACAACTGTGTAAATTTTCAAGAAAATTGGTTCAGCCGTTTTGGAGTCTATAGGTAACGGACATACACACACACACACACACACACACACACACACACACACACACAAAGTTCCATTTATAAATAAGTTTCGATTTTGTGACCTCAGCAAATAAATGGAAATATCGTCTCAATAACCATATCTTGTTTTTAAACAATAGTAAATAATGTAAATACTGTAAAACTACGCTTTCTCTTTATATTATTGACAATTTAAAAATAATAAGATTCCAATTATTACCTGGCATATCGTCGCTAAATCCAAATCTTATAATGGAAATAGAGATAGATATAACATATATATCTTTCAGAAAAAAAAACTATTCATTTTAAAAGACATAAATAAAACTAATTTACTAAAAGATGAAAGTGAATTGATGCCACCACCGAAAAATATTTACTCTAATACTTAGACCCAGATTAACATAGATACCCCTATTTGTTTGTTTCTTCCATTCCCACTTTCTTTCTTTCTTTCTTTCTTTCTTTCTTTCTTTCTTTCTTTTCCTCATAAATATTTATTATTAATAATAATTAAAAAATTACTCAACTTTGACTAGATCTCCCAGTTTTTTTTTTATTTCTTAAATTTTTCAATAATTTTAATTTATATTTTTAATTTTTTTATCTTCATGTAATTTTGGTCAATTTATATTATGCTCTTATAAATTAAAAATAGTACCCTAACATTGTAAGTTTAATTTCCATGAACATCGAGAGAACTTAAATTTATATCTCTTAAACGATCAGTTTATAATATGCACCTGATGAAACTCCAAGTCGTGCCATCGACGTAGGATTATATGTACACTACTGGCCAAAATTATTAGGCCACTCCAGTTTCTTTTTAAGAAATGATGTATTCCATACTATATTTTTAGTATTTATTACCAAGTGAATAATTGTAAATGAAAATAGAATGGTTCTTTTGTTAATACTGCACAATAAGCTTCTGCTCTTCATTTGGTGGGATCAGCTGGGTGAAGTTTATTATGGGCGACTCAAACCGACCGAAACCATCACGAAAGATCACTATCGACTGGAAATGATGCTTTTGAGTCGTGCATTGAAGGAAAACGGCCGCTATACGGGCAGAGACACGACAACTGGATTTTGGAACATGACAACGCGAGGCCACACGTTGAGAAACGGGTGAAAACCTACTTGGAAACAACTAAATTGGAATTTCGATTATCACTTGTTCGGATCGATGGCAAATGGCCGAGCTAAGCAGAACTTTTATTCTTAGAAAGTAATTGGAAGTCCTATTTTACCTGCCGTATTCACCAAACATTTTCCCCTTTCGATTATCACTTGTTCCGATCGATGGCAAATGGCCGAGCTAAGCAGAACTTTTATTCTTAGAAAGACGCAAAAAAAAAAAATAAGTAAATAGAAAATAAAATAAAATAAAATAAAATAAAAAAATGGGTTGACTCATGGTTAGCCTCAAAAAACCTGTCGTTTTTCCGACGTGGAATTCAAATGATGCCAGAAAGAGTAATTTCAGTGATATGTTTCTTATTAATGTTTGTAAATGAAGCATTACTTTTCATAAAAAAATCAGCGAGAACTTATTCACAGCCTTGATATATATATATATATATATGTGTGTGTGTGTGTGTGTGTGTGTGTGTGTGTGTGTGTGTGTGTGTGTGTGTGTGTGTGTGTGTGTATAAAATTTGCTCAGACAGATCGAAACTATCACGGAAGATCGCTATCGACTACAATTGATGCGTTTGAGCCGAGCATTGAAGAAAAAATGGCCTCTATACAAACAGAGACACGACAACTGGATTTTGCAACATGACAACGCGAAGCCACACGTTGAGAAACGGGTGAAAACCTACTTGGAAACGCTTAAAATAGGAATGCTACCCCACCCGCAGTATTTACCAGTCACTGCCCTGTTTGAATGTGACTTGTCCCGACCAATAGCACATGGCCAGACTGAGCATCACTTTTATTCTTATGAAGATGCCAAGAAATGGTTCGACACGCACGTGGTTAGCCTTGAGCCGTTTTTCCGACGTGGAATTCAAATGATGCCAGAAAAATGCGAAAAAGTAGTCCCTAAAAATGGACAATACTTTCAGTGACTTGTTTCTTACTAATTTCTGTAAATAAGACATTACTTTTCATGAAAAATCAGCGAGAACTTATTCAAGGTCCTAATATATATAAGGTCAGTCGCAAAATACGTATTACCCATGAAATTGTAGAATATCTAAAATTTGTTCTAAATTATGTTACTCTGTTAAATTAAATACATTCAATATTGAGCTCTTTTGAGTTCGTCTCTATCGGAATTTACCTGACTTATATACCAAGTATTCTACGTTATATATATATATATATATATATATATATATATATATATATATATATAAGTGATGATCCACATATACTGTCTTAATATGTATAGGAAAAAATACTAAAAAGTTGTAAGTCGTCCCATAGACGTAAGATAATATGTATATTTATTAATATATATATATATATATATATATATATATAGGAAAAACTACTAAAAAGTTTTAAGTTTAAAAATGTATTTTTTAACAGTATTTATTTATTTCTATTATTATATTTGATATTTCAGACCGTCCTCGGCCTTTCATCAGAAGCAAATGATTTTAAAATTTAAATTAGAAACGTTTACGCGATGAGCGTTCGTCCGAGAGATTGTTTACATCACGTGACACAGAAAGCGACAGATTTTTTTTAAATATTTGTAAACGTAAACCTATCTTTAATAATACTTATAAATGTTGTTCTAAATTTTAAAATCATTTGTTTCTGATGAAAAGCCGAGGACGGTCTGAAATATCAAATAGAAAAATAGAAATAAATAAATACTGTTAAAAAGTACATTTTGAAACTTACAACTTTTTAGTAGTTTTTCCTATATATATATATATATATATATATATATATATATATATAAATAAATATACACATTATCTTACGTCTATGGGACGACTTACAACGTTTTAGTATTTTTTCCTATACATATTAAGACTATATGTGGATCATCACTATGTTATATATATATATATATATATATATATATATATATATATATATATTAATAAATATACATATTATCTTACGTCTATGTCACGACTCTGAGTTTCATGCGTTATGCAATCATCAGGCGCGTATTTCAAACTGACAGTTTATTAGATTTGAATTTAAGTTCACTAGATGTTTATGAGAAAAAAATCTTATAAAGTTAAGTTGCAGCTTTTTTAATAACAATATTAAGAATTTAAATTTTCTATGATTACATATAAAAATATGAAATTTAAATTTAAAATTTGAAATTAAAATTAATATTAAAAATGCAAGGATTAATTTCAACTTTCTCACAAAGTTGTACTTCTTCAAAAAAGCTACCTGTCATGATAGATGACTAGAAGAAAAAATGAAATTCATATAAAAGAACAAATGCTGCAGATAGATAGATAGATAGATAGATAGATAGATAGATAGATAGATAGATAGATAGATAGATAAGGAAGAGACTCTCATAGATAGATTATCAAGAGTCTGTCATAGATAGATAGATAGATAGATAGATAGATAGATAGATAGATAATGAGTGCCATAGATAGATAGATAGATAGATAGATAGATAGATAGATAGATTCTCAGAGATAGATAGATAGATAGATAGATAGATAGATAAGGAAGAGACTCTCATAGATAGATTATCAAGAGTCTGTCATAGATAGATAGATAGATAGATAGATAGATAGATAGATAATGAAGAGTGCCATAGATAGATAGATAGATAGATAGATAGATAGATTCTCAGAGATAGATAGATAGATAGATAGATAGATAGATAGATAGATTCTCAGAGACAGACAGACAGACAGACAGACAGACAGACAGATAGATAGATAGATAGATAGATAGATAGATAGATAATGAAGAGTGCCATAGATAGATAGATAGATAGATAGATAGATAGATAGATAGATAGATAAGGAAGAGACTCTCATAGATAGATTATCAAGAGACTTTCATAGATAGATAGATAGATAGATAGATAGATAGATAGATTCTCAGAGACAGACAGACAGATAGATAGATAGATAGATAGATAGATAGATAGATAAGGAAGAGACTCTCATAGATAGATTATCAAGAGACTTTCATAGATAGATAGATAGATAGATAGATAGATAGATAGATAGATAGATTCTCAGAGACAGACAGATAGATAGATAGATAGATAGATAGATAGATAGAAGGAAGAGACTCTCATAGATAGATTATCAAGAGACTTTCATAGATAGATAGATAGATAGATAGATAGATAGATAGATAGATTCTCAGAGACAGACAGATAGATAGATAGATAGATAGATAGATAGATAGATAGATAGATAGATAGATAGATAAGGAAGAGACTCTCATAGATAGATTATCAAGAGACTTTCATAGATAGATAGATAGATAGATAGATAGATAGATAGATAATGAACAGACTGACATAGATAGATAGATAGATAATGAACAGACTGACATAGATAGACTAGATAGATAGATAGATAGATAGATAGATAGATAGATAGATAAGGAAGAGACTCTCATAGATAGATTATCAAGAGACTTTCATAGATAGATAGATAGATAGATAGATAGATAGATAGATAGATAGATATTTATTACCAAAACGCATTGTTCCCGTCGGAATTAAAGGTTTCCTTCTTTTTCCCTTAATAAAAAGAAACAATTGATCGCGGCAAGATATTCGCTTTAACTGCAAAATGTGTCGAAAAAAAAATCCAACCTAATTACAGAAATAGCCCCCCCCCCTCTCATCCATTTAGAAGAATGGAATTTTCTCGCTTAGCCTATTTTCTTTTATGTCGATGGCGTCCAAATATTTTCTTGCTGTCTGCTTTGCAATGCCTCTACTGGTTGGGGTTCCTGCGAAGAGAAGGGACACCGTTGCAAATTGGCCTGAGACTCTTAGCACTGTCCCCTTCCTGAATAGGAATCACATCCCACTACACTTAATTACGAAGAGGCGATAGGCTTCACAAATGTTTTCTGAACGAAATTGTTTTTCCTGCTTGCAAATTTGGCTTTTGATTTTTTACAAATATGAAAGGAATGCTTAAATAATGATGACCGACTTTTGCCTCTTCCCCAAGGGGAATATGTTTCGTACTTGCATTCAATTCTGACCACTGACAATCCCTTTCTTCCTGATTCTCAATGCATTCCCATAGTAAAATCATGAGCAATACAATTGCATTGTACATATAATAGACCGATTCTATCAGTAATTGTCAGATTAATTGCTAACTACTGACAGTCTCTTTTTCTTCATTCTTTAATATAATCCTATTGTAAAATCTTTAGTAATTCATTTACATTATACATATAACTCATTTCTATCAGTAATACTTGTATTCATTCCTGACCACTGACAATCCATTTCTTCCTGATTTTCAATGCATTCCTATAGTAAAATCATTAGCAATGCATTTACATTATACATATAATAGCACTATTCTGTCAGTAATGTTTGCATTCATTCCTGACCACTGACAATCCATTTCTTCCTGATTTTCAATGCATTCCTATAGTAAAATCATTAGCAATGCATTTACATTATACATATAATAGCACTATTCTGTCAGTAATACTTGTATTCATTCCTGACCACTGACAATCCTACTTTTCCTGATTTTCAATGCATTCCTATAGTAAAATCATTAGCAATGCATTTACATTATACATATAATAGCACTATTCTGTCAGTAATACTTGTATTCATTCCTGACCACTGACAATCCTACTTTTCCTGATTTTCAATGCATTCCTATAGTAAAATCATTAGCAATGCATTTACATTATACATATAATAGCACTATTCTGTCAGTAATACTTGTATTCATTCCTGACCACTAACAATCCTACTTTTCCTGATTTTCAATGCATTCCTATAGTAAAATCATTAGCAATGCATTTACATTATACATATAATAGCACTATTCTGTCAGTAATGTTTGCATTCATTCCTGACCACTGACAATCCTACTTTTCCTGATTTTCAATGCATTCCTATAGTAAAATCATTAGCAATGCATTTACATTATACATATAATAGCCCTATTCTATCAGTAATGCTTACATTCATTCCTGGACACTGACAATCCTACTTTTCCTGATTTTCAATGCATTCCTATAGTAAAATCATTAGCAATGCATTTACATTATACATATAATAGCCCTATTCTATCAGTAATGCTTACATTCATTCCTGGACACTGACAATCCTACTTTTCCTGATTTTCAATGCATTCCTATAGTAAAATCATTAGCAATGCATTTACATTATACATATAATAGCCCTATTCTGTCAGTAATGCTTACATTCATTCCTGACCACTGACAATACATTTCTTCCTGATTTTCAATTGATTAATTGCAGAAATTTGTCAAACAAAATAGAAGAAGATAACAACTGTTAATAAAAAAAATATAACCCATATATTTACATTGACATAATTTTGTACGGGAAATCATATCCGACGTTGAACTCAAATTTATTCCTGAATTAAAATTAAATCAGTCAAAATAGGAATCCTAGTCATCTATACATTTCCGCCATCGAGTTACGAGATTGTTCATGAATAAAGAAGGAAAGGAAATATTTTTAATAATAAAAAAAAAAGAAATATATATTTAAGTAATTAATCGAGCTTTTTATTCGACCCCAACAGAATGCAGAAAGCACTGGACGGCCGTTTAATCCTATATTTGGGACGCTTCAGCAGTACGCATCCACTACCAGGAATCGAAACCCAGACAGTTTAGTTATAATGCTGATGTCATACCATCTGTACCACGACGAAGTAAAGGAGCTTGAATTAGTTCCACCACGGAATTTGTGAACGAGCGGCGCGTCATCGAGTTCAGTTCGTTACCTTTTCCCAAATATAGGACGAAACGGCCGTCCAGTTCTTTCTGCATTCTGTTGAGGTCGAATAAAAAGCTCGATGAATTACTTAATTATTCAAATCCTCCTGCTACTTCAATTATATATATATATATTTTCAGAAATTATAACATGAATATGTTATAATATCACTACAAAAGTAGCTATTTTGTTTCGACACTTCTTGATTGGGGTATAGTGTATCTGCCTAGTTTGGTGACAGAGTTTTTGAGTATTTTCATCAATGTGATTATATATTTTTACGATCTGTGGAGGTTTTAGTCGTGTACGTTTTTGTTTTAAGCTTGTGTATTTGCGTAAGTATATGTCTGATTATGTTTATATGTTCATGCACTGAAATATGATTGTGTCTGCCATGACCTCATTCATTCAAGGCTAGTCATGTTACGAATTCGCACTTACTGTTTCCAATATTGTGGCAATTCAGTCTGTGTCCAAATAGAGCTTTAAAATTTAACAGAAATATTGGCAAGTCGATAAAAAAAACTTTGAAATTTGTGCATGTATATATGCGTGCGTATATGTATCTTTTTGCCAGTGTATGTGTATATACTCGTCTATTTTTCCATGTATGGATGTTTGTAGGTTTATTTATGTGTGCGTTCTTTCTCTTCCTCGTTTAATATATGAATAACTTTCTAATTCTGATAAATTGTTAAACTTAGAAATTTTTTTTTAAATTTCGCAATAATAATAAAGTAGATCTAATCGTCAATTAATAATGCTGATCTCAATTTAATCAAATATTAATATTAATGCCCCCCCCTCAAATTATTTTTAATCTGCTCACATATTCTCCAAATTAGAAGTTGCTTGATTCTGATTGTATATACAACAATGCCTCCCTGATTAAAGAGGTTTTGCTTGTTTTTAACCTTTTAAAACCCTTCAACTGGAAATCTCTTTTCCAATCTTCTCACTTTGGTTTCTTTTTTTTTTTTCAATTGGAGTAGATAGATATATCTATCGCCCGGTTCACACTCCACCCACGTCTATTGAACAGGTTAAGAGGCTCATCCCTTGTTCCCTGTTTAAGATGTGGTTTCCGGCTTTCTCTTTTCCAATCTTTTCACTATTAGGTAGCCCCCTGCACATCAGTGGCGTTACCGCCTTGCTCGGGGTGATACGATTAAAAAAAAATAACAAAAAAAGGAAAAACATCTAACTCATCAAAACGTCGAACTCTTTGACTGTCACCGAGTTCATATGGAACTCGTTTATCGAGCATCTTTACCTCGGAATTTTTTTTAGATGATACGGTATTGTGGAAATGCTGACATATAGCCGGGCCAAAAAATGTCTGTCTATTATTACCGAGTCTTCATTCTACCCTTCGGCGGAACCACGACTGGGTTAGTGCTCTCTGCTCGGAGGCAGAGAGCTGACAGTGTCATAGAGTCGTCAGTATAATGACGAAGACGGTATTTACCAACCTTCCCACGTAAGGTTAGATGTGACACAAGGTCTTTTTATTGTGGGTCTTCCCGGCCATATAGCCAGGCCAAAAAATATCTGTCTATTTTTCCCCAGTCGTGATTCTACCCTTCGGCGGAACGACGACTGGGTTATTGCTCTCTGCTCGGAAGCAGAGGGGTTGACAGTGTCATAGAGTCGTCAATATAATGACGAAGACTGTATTTACTAGCCTTCCCACGTAGGCTGGATGTGACACATGGTCATTTTATAGTGGGAATTCCCGGCCATATAGCCGGGCCAAAAAATGTCTGTCTATTTTTACCGAGTCGTGGTTCTACCCTTCGGCGGAATCACGACTGGGTTATTGCTCTCTGCTCGGAAGCAGAGAGCGCCCTCTACCCGAAAGCAGAGGGCTTGACAGTGTCATAGAGTCGTCAATAGAATGACGAAGACTGTATTTACTAGCCTTCCCACGCAGGCCGGATGTGACACATGGTCATTTTATAGTGGGAATTCCCGGCCATATAGCCGGGCCAAAAAATGTCTGTCTATTTTTACCGAGTTGTGGTTCTACCCTTCGGCGGAATCACGACTGGGTTATTGCTCTCTGCTCGGAAGCAGAGAGCGCCCTCTACCCGAAAGCAGAGGGCTTGACAGTGTCATAGAGTCGTCAATAGAATGACGAAGACTGTATTTACTAGCCTTCCCACGCAGGCCGGATGTGACACATGGTCATTTTATAGTGGGAATTCCCGGCCATATAGCCGGGCCAAAAAATGTCTGTCTATTTTTACCGAGTTGTGGTTCTACCCTTCGGCGGAATCACGACTGGGTTATTGCTCTCTGCTCGGAAGCAGAGAGCGCCCTCTACCCGAAAGCAGAGGGCTTGACAGTGTCATAGAGTCGTCAATAGAATGACGAAGACTGTATTTACTAGCCTTCCCACGCAGGCCGGATGTGACACATGGTCATTTTATAGTGGGAATTCCCGGCCATATAGCCGGGCCAAAAAATGTCTGTCTATTTTTACCGAGTCGTGGTTCTACCCTTCGGCGGAATCACGACTGGGTTATTGCTCTCTGCTCGGAAGCAGAGAGCGCCCTCTACCCGAAAGCAGAGGGCTTGACAGTGTCATAGAGTCGTCAATAGAATGACGAAGACTGTATTTACTAGCCTTCCCACGTAGGCTGGATGTGACACATGGTCATTTTATAGTGGGAATTCCCGGCCATACAGCCGGGCCAAAAAATGTCTGTCTATTTTTACCGAGTTGTGGTTCTACCCTTCGGCGGAATCACGACTGGGTTATTGCTCTCTGCTCGGAAGCAGAGAGCGCCCTCTACCCGAAAGCAGAGGGCTTGACAGTGTCATAGAGTCGTCAATAGAATGACGAAGACTGTATTTACTAGCCTTCCCACGCAGGCCGGATGTGACACATGGTCATTTTATAGTGGGAATTCCCGGCCATATAGCCGGGCCAAAAAATGTCTGTCTATTTTTACCGAGTTGTGGTTCTACCCTTCGGCGGAATCACGACTGGGTTATTGCTCTCTGCTCGGAAGCAGAGAGCGCCCTCTACCCGAAAGCAGAGGGCTTGACAGTGTCATAGAGTCGTCAATAGAATGACGAAGACTCCCCAGTTCGTTCTAGTCCCGGTCTTTTATAACCCAGGTCATACCCATTCCTGGGTAGGACAGGATATTTCACTGCAACAATCTGACACTTTGTCGTAGGTTTTTGTTTCACTAGTGTTTCAAAAGATTAATTGTCAATTTTAGGTAGACGTTTTTTACCACCTTCATCTTCAAGACTCGTATCTCCACTGCGGAACTTCAGAAACCAGCGTGGTATTATCCGATCAGTTGACCCCAGATTCTGTTGACGTTGGCAGTAGTTTGAAAAATATTACAATAAAGTTTGAACTGATGCCAAAGATGTAAACATATTTTTTCTTTTTTCAAGTTTCAAGATGAAGGGATGGATATATGTAAGATTTTAAGTTAAATTCTGGAAAAGATTGATATCAAATTAACAAAGCGGACACTTTAACTATTAGGACAGAGGAATATATTTTCGTACAACTATTATTATAATATATTAGAACGCAATTAAAGTTTCATTCTAAAATCCGACGTTATTTTGCGAACAGCCTAATACAATTTTCCAGTTTTTAAGAAATTTACTAATATATAGTTTTTTCTTTATATATAAACACAATGGACATCAGCCGTTTAAAAACTTACATATTCTCGCTTTTCTTTTTTAAACTTTCCATTTTAATGTGGGTTTGTTATTTGTTTCTTTTAGATACCAATAATATTTTGATAGGGATGTTCTATTTCTGTGCTTATTATTATTAAATGAAGACGTGTGTTGATATAATCATTTTTTTTCATAGAGCTCTTAGTACTGCCCCCATAAATCTTTACATTACTAGGGTTTTCCACAGAAGAAATAGTACATTGATAGACAATCGATTGTGTAAGGCACTTGTTTTCCAAAGGACAATCTATAGGGTTTCTACAATTACATTTATTATTGTCCTAATTGTTATTTTTAGTTATTGGATAATTCTTATTTTTTAGTTAGGTATGAATTTTTATTTAAAATATTATTATTATGATTTTTTATAATTTGTTCCAGATTATTCATACAACCATAATTTAAGAGTATTTTTATTGAAAATCTCACTTAATGGATTATTATTCGGAAAATTTTTCACGTATCACAAGGTGCGTCACCTATTTGAGAACATTATTTTGAAAGCTATTTATATAACATTAACAAAGACACTCTATAATTATTTGGAAGAAGTAAAATATTTTTGTGCAACTGCAATAATAATGCATGAGAACACAATTAAAATATTTCCTATAAAATCGGATATTATTTTTCGAACAACGTAATAAGTTAAATTATGAAAGCGATTGATATGAAATTAAAAAAAGAACACTTTAACCATTACGAATAAGTAATTTTTTTTTTCATCTATTATAATAGAATATTAAGACGCATTTAAAAGGTTTATTCTAAAATCGAACACTATTTTCCGGAAAACTTGATCTCTATGTTGATATTTCATTAGTCGATATTTTGCGCCATTCAATTCAGTGTCATACACGTTTGGGCGATCATATCTCGAAAGAGACATGACTGACTGGGCAGAAGATTATCCTGCAGTAGGTTGCCATTGCTTTCTACGATAGACTGGTTGCCAGCCAAGGCTACAGAACCCAATCTGTCCTGTTATCTGACTCATAGCTAGAGGGAGAAGAGATGTATTATATTATTACGTAGTAATTAGTGGGGGATCAGCTTATTATTTCATAACAATAGAAATACGACCCCACTTTATGACCAGTATAAACCTTAATCATGTTTTCAACTATTATATTCAGTCAGTCAGTTAAGTGCCATACGTGATACACGCTTTGAGCGATCATGTCTCGAAAGAGACATGAATGACTGGGCAGAAGATTATCCGTCAGTAGGTTGCCATTGCTTTCTGCGGTAGACTGGTTACCAGCCGAGGCTATAGAACCCAGTCTATCCCATTATTTAACCCATAACTGGAGGGAGAAGAAATATATTTGCGCATAAGTGAATGCGACGAATGAAAATGGAATTCGAACTTGTTTCTCCGATTGTCTCGTTCCTAGCCGATATCCACTGCACAACAGCCTACATGTGTGCCATTACTTGTTCCAAATAAATGTGAACTTGTTTGAAATTTAATAAATTCTTTCACAAAAAAATATTCATATTACGAAATATTTTCCATACATTTAAATAAAAAATTTAATTTGAAGTATAGGCGGACCTGTACGACATTACCACCACTTTTAAATTTGTTGATTTTTCATTTTTTTTTTTTACTTTTTTCAGTGCAATCATCTGACAAAAAAAAAAAAATTGGAAAAATTTTAATATTTAACCAATTTTAGGTGGGGTTCAGTTTCTCTTACAACGTTATAGTAAATCGATCCTCCATTTTGGAATCACTCGCCGGTACGACATTACCACCACCTTTAAATTTGTTGATTTTCATTTTTTTTTTTTACTTTTTTCAGTGCAATCTTTTTTATTACATCCTCAACCTTCTAATTGACAAAAAAAAAAAATTAGAAAAAAAATTGGAAAAATTTCAATATTTAAACAATTTTAGGTGGGGTTCAGTGTCTCTTACAACGTTATAGTAAATCGATCCTCCATTTTGGAATCACTCGCCAGTACGACATTACCACCATCTGTTTGTTAATTACCTACATTTTGGACTTTTTCCAGTGCAATTTTATCGATTACACCCTAAACTTTCCGATTGACAAAAAAGATTTGGAAAAATTTCAATATTTAAACTATTTTAGGGTGGGGGGCTCAGTTTCTCAGTTTAAAAAAAAAGGGCAAGAACTCGTCAAAAAAAATAATAATAATAACCAAAGCGACCCCCACCCACCCACCAGCGCGAGTGGTTCCAAAATGGAGGATCAATTTACTGTCACGTTGCATGGGAAAATGAGCCCCCACCAAAATTGTTTAAATATTGAAATTTTTCGATTTTTTTTTTATTTTTTATTTTTTTTATAATCGGAATTTTTATGTAATAATTGATAAGATTGCACCGAAAAAAGTCCAAAAAAATTGAAAATCAATAAATTTAAAGGTGGTGCTAATGTCGTACAGATCCGCTGAAGTATATTACTAATAGTATTTAGTATTTAATACTGCATTGCTTTTATTGGTGCGACTGCAACCCCAAGTGCTACTTCAATTAATGTACCAAGTATTTGGTAGAGTAACTGCTTACTTTTATACTTGACTAAGTTAACAAACAACAAAATCACATGTTCTGTAAATGACGTCTTTTATGTGCCGGGTCTCTCAAGACGTAGGCAATCATATCCCTCTACATTTTCCTACCTCTTGTACCTCTTAATTCTTTTTGTCTTGGTACTCATACAGAAACTAGAAGTGGAGAGTGACAAAAAGGGACTACAAATAAACTTTAAGAAAACTGAGTGCATGGTCATCAGCAAAAGATACAACCCAAAATGCCAAATACAGATGGGGGGTAACAGAATCAAACAAGTACAAGAATTTAAGTACTTAGGAAGTGTTCTGACAGGAGATGGAAAATGCGACACGGAGATCCGAAAGCGAATTGCCATGGCAAAGGACGCGTTCCAGAAGATGAGCAAAATACTAACACACAGGAACATCTCAATAGAAACAAAGAAAAGAGTGCTGGATTGCTACGTGATGTCAGTTCTTCAATACAGCAGTGAATGCTGGACAATATCATCGAAAATGAGGACAAAACTGGAAGCAGCGGAAGTGTGGTTCTACAGAAGGATGCTACGGATATCGTGGACTGAGCATACAAGCAACGACGAGGTGTTGGAAAGAATGGCAACAAAAAGGAAATTGATACTGAGCACCAGGAAGAGACAACTGAAGTTCCTGGGACACGCAATGAGGAAGGAGAGCCTGGAGAACCTGGTACTGACTGGTCAGATAGAAGGAAAGAGAGACAGAGGAAGGCTGCGGACACATATTTGCAGGGACTGATCAGGTGGATGACGGAACGGGGGTTGCCAGGAGCAACAGGAGCAAACATACTAAGAGCCACAATGGATAGGGAGACATGGAGAACCATGATCGCCTACGTCCTGAAGGGACAGGGCACATAGAAGAAGAAGAATATTTCCTTAAACTCTGTTCTGACATCCATTCGCTTAAGCCAATCAAGTATGCCGTGCGTTGATTTCCCCTGTCTCTCTTTACCTATACCCGTACTGTGAGTATTATATTCTTCCAGCCTTCTTTCCTCATTACGTGTCCTAGAAACATCAGCTGTCTTTTTCTGATGTTAAGTATAACTTTCCTTTTTGTTTCTTTTTTCTCCAAAATCTCGTCGCTGCTCACATGTTCGGTCCATGGTATCCTCAGCATCTTTCTGTAGTGCCACAGTTCTGTTACTTCGTGTCTTTCCTTCATCTTTGAGGCAACTGTCCAGCGTTCGTTGCCATATATATTGACAGACATCATTTGAATTTATGGGGCCACTCTATGTAACATTAGCTAACTAACAACAAAATAAAGGTTTTTGAATTGGCAATGCATATTTGATATTTTTTTTTTTTTACAATGATGGTCACTTTGCGCAAGGCCCCAAAACCACTCAAGGTAGAACAAGTAACCGAGCTGATAATGCCACCAAGACGAAAGAAAGGTGAAAGAGAAGGAAAAGATTTTAGAATAAATCGGAAACTCTATCCTAAACTGGAAATAAATGATATGCTTCAAGTCCTGTTCAGAAGATCGAAGAGGAGTGTGAACCGGACGAAAGGCAAACCTATCTACTCCTATTAAGGAAAGGAAAATGTAAAGAGATAATAAATAAAATTTCAGAGTTTTTCTTTTCTTTTTTTTTTTAATCGTATTACCCCGAGCAAGGCGGTA
Organism: Ascarosepion bandense; assembly: GCA_037127315.1. NCBI lineage: Eukaryota > Metazoa > Mollusca > Cephalopoda > Sepiida > Sepiidae > Ascarosepion > Ascarosepion bandense. Next base: position 33,599 of record JBBBDQ010000558.1, read on the forward strand.
ACGCCACTGATGTGCAGGGGGCTACATAAGAGTAAAAAAGATTGGATAGGAGGAGAGTAAAGAGAAAGACGAACCAGTTAAGGATGGGAATACAGGTGTGATGACAGTTGCAAAGGTGGAGAGAAAACAAAAGATATACAGGATGGTGTAGAAAGAACTAGAGTCAAGTGGTGAAGAGATGAGTATTGACATTGCATTTAGAGGCTGAGGTTGTAGCCGTCAGGAATATGAAAGCGAGTTCCACTGGCGGGAAGTGCGAGAAAAGAAGCTGTAGGAGTAGAACTATCGTCTGCATTTGGTTGATCGAACTGTGAATGGGTGAGACCCAGTTGCCAGTCTGGTTGCACGAGTAAACACCTGTTACAGAGGTACCAGTGACTTAAGTTCGTTGGATCAGAAGCCATGAAACTATTTATAGAACAGACAGAGGGAAGCTACATTCCGTCGGTGGGGAAGTGGCTGGAGTCGAACCGCCAAGTCTGTATTTAGCACCTTACTGATTCTGTTGTGCAGGGGGTTACATAGAAGGAATGTTATGAGAAAGAGTGACAGGTTACAGGGGGTGTCAGGAAGAGGGTAGGAGAAGGAAGAGAATACTGATGAGAATGGGGCGGACAGAGAAAAAAGGCCTGTCAAGAACACTGAACATTGAAATCGGTCTTTCTCTGAAGTTGCGCCTATGGCCTGATCGGTGAATATACGACTGCTATCCCATTTGTCGGGTTTCAATCTCGGCTTGAGGTAAAACGATTAATTTAGCCGCGCTGAAGAGCTGTGATGAAGTGAAACAGACCTGCCTGCGAATGGTTTATATATATGCGTGTGACATTGTGTGTAGTCACACATGCTACTCGATGTAGATATATACGTATATTTTATAGGGGTTTCAAATTTTTTAAGTGATTGTTGCACAAACCGGTGCAACATTGGCGAAAAACGGTCAAATGATCATAGTTTTAAAATTGGCAATAAACGGTATAATGTCATATTTTTTTAAAAATTGGTGATAAACGGACCAGTTAATATTTTTTTAAAATCGGCGATAAACGGAATAATATGATACTTTTTAAAATTGGCAATAAACGGACAAATGTCAATTTTTAAAAAATTGGCGATAAACGGTCCAATGTCATATTTTTTAAAATTGGCGATAAACGGACCAGTTAATATTTTTTAAAATCGGCGATAAACGGAATAATATGATACTTTTAAAATTGGCGATAAACGGACCAATGTCATATTTTTTAAAATTGGCGAGAAACAGTCTAGTGACCTATTTTAAAATTGGTGATAAACGGTCCAATGTCTATCTTTTTAAAATTGGCGATAAACGGCCAATGTCAATTTTTTTTTAAATTGGCGATATACGGTCCAATGTCATTTTTTAAAATTTAGCGATAAACGGTCCAATGTCATATTTTTTAAAAATTGGCGATAAGCGGACCAGTTAATATTTTTTAAAATCGGCGATAAACGGAATAATATGATACTTTTTAAAATTGGCAATAAACGGACAAATATCATTTTTTTAAAAATTGGCGATAAACGGTCCAATGTCAAATTTTAAAAAATTGGCGATAAACGGTCTAATGTCATATTTTTAAAAATTGGCGATAGGCGGTCCAATGTCATATTTTTTAAAATTGGCGATAAACGGACCAATGTCATATTTTTCAAAATTGGCGAGAAACAGTCTAGTGACCTATTTTAAAATTGGCGATAAACGGTCCAATGTCTATTTTTTTTAAATTGGCGATTAACGGACCAATGTCATTTTTTTTAACAATTGGCGATAAACGGTCCAATATCATATTTTTTAAAATTGGCGATATACGGTCTAATGTCAATTTTTCAAATTTAGCGATATATGGTCCAATGTCAATTTTTTAATTTTTTTTTTTTTTTTTTTTGTCAAAAGCAAGCAAGTACAAAAAGAAATTAAATATCCGGTAAGAGTTTTGACAGCCGTGGGGGAAACGAATTGCAAAGATGCATTGGAATAAAAAAGACCAATTTCAAATACGAAATACGATATTAAAAAAGAGAAGGAATGATTTGTTAGAAATAAAAAAAAAAGATTGCTGAACATGTATGCAATATCACTCCAAACCCTAAGCAAAGTATTAGGAAACAGGAAAATTTCGTTGAAAACAAACAAAAGAATACTGACTGTTATGTAATATAACTCCAAAAGCTAGGAAAAGTATTAAGGAACTGGGAAATGTCGTAGGATTTAAGAAACAATTTTTCTGAACTGCTACGTAATATCACCTCAGAAGCTAAGCAAAAAAATATATAACAGGAAAATTTCGTTAGAAACAAAGAAATGGATGCTGAATTGTTATGTAATATCACTTCCTCTATATGGTAATAAATGATGAAGCTAGAGTTTTTAAGGAAACTCAAGGCAACAAACAAGTGTTTCTTCAGACGGATACTGAGAATGCAATGAACATGTAAACAATACGAAAAAACAGAAAGAAAAAGAATGTTTATAGATCTGAAAGTGTCAGCTGAATTTTCAAGGACATAATAATGAATGAAAGCTTGGAAAATTTGACACTCACGGGGCTTCCTGAAGGCAAGAAGAGCAGTGATAAATAAAGAGGTTATAAACACATGTGAGAAAGGAGAGCAGGAGGAATGGTGAAAAGAAAAATCCTCAATAAAGACTTTAAAGAACAGGAAGCTGTGGAGAGCCATGATCACCCACACCCTAAATTAGCATAGTAGTGATTATATTAAATCCGGTCGAATGTAACAGAGGGATTGAGAGTCCCCCCCCCAGGTGGATTTATTAATCAACAGTTCTAAAAGATTGAGATGAAGGTACTAATTAGTTTGGTAGAAGGGTTTCCGGAGTAATGCCAGAAATATTTTTTGTATAATTATTTCTGGGATTGAGTTATTAGTTAATTAAGTGTAATAATTCCAGAATGATGAACGGACAAGTTCGTTAAGTAAAGTTTATGATAAATGGTGATTAAGTAAAAAGTATGATAAATGACGAATCGGATTTTTGGGTGGTCTGAAAGACGATATCCAGCCAAGTCCTTGGACGAGATAAGTGGTTTTGGCAAAGCTCAAGTGGAGGATGTCCGCGGAAAACCCAGCGGAAATTCCAAATTCATTTTTAGTACCCCTTGAGAAATTGTCTTCAGCAGAGATTCGGAGATTAAGCGAACACGCATGGTGGTTAAAGCAATTTGCATATTAAAATTCGTGGGCGGTGCCTAAAAATTGTTTAGCTCCGCCTCACTCTATATAAGCTGCCTGCACGCTGGAGTCATGCAGAACGTGGGTGAACGAGGCAGAACGTGGCGGAAACGGCTTGGTTGATCTGTTGGTCGGGTCTGTTGGCTGTCATGCGTTAATAAGTCCGATCCGAACCAAGAGATAGCGATAGAACCTGTATGAATCTAGATAACTCTGTCAACAAAGCCGCGAAAACAAACTGCTATATTGTTGTGTACAAAGATCCAGGAATTACCTCCTTCAGATCAGTTGAATTTATATCGGAATAATTGCGTCTTTCTCTCTCTCTGACTTTCCGACCCAAACAAGTGAATCTCGTTAAGACATTTTGTATCCGTGCTATTTCTTTGGTTGTGATATAAAAGCAGTAGTCTTAAAAGACTCTTTGTACAGGAACCGAAAGTGTTGTTTGTTTTTTCTTTATCTTCTTGCAGTTACGACAAGAACTTTTTTCTTTCTTTCTTTTTTTTTTCTTTTTTAATCGTTTCACCCCGAGCAAGGCGGTAACGCCACTGATGTGCAGGGGGCTACGTAATAGTGAAAAGATTGGAAAAGAGAAAGCCGGAAACCACATCTTAAACAGGGAACAAGGGATGAGCCTCTTAACCTGTTCAATAGACGTGGGTGGAGTGTGAACCGGGCGATAGATAGAGCTATCTACTCCAATTGAAAAACAAACAACAAAGTGAAAAGATTGGAAAAGAAAAAGCCGGAAACCACATCCTATACAGGGAACATGGGATGAGCCTCCTAACCTGTTCAATAGACGTGGGTGGAGTGTGAACCGGGCGATAGATAGAGCTATCTACTCCAATTGAAAAACAAACAACAAAGTGAAAAGATTGGAAAAGAGAAAGTTGGAAACCACGTCATAAACAGGGAACAAGGAATGAGCCTCTTAACCTGTTCAATAGACGTGGGTGGAGTGTGAACCGGGCGATAGATAGATCTATCTACTCCAATTGAAAAACAAACAACAAAGTGAAAAGATTGGAAAAGAGAAAGCCGGAAACCACATCATAAACAGGGAACAAGGAATGAGCCTCTTAACCTGTTCAATAGACGTGGGTGGAGTGTGAACCGGGCGATAGATAGATCTATCTACTCCAATTGAAAAACAAACAACAAAGTGAAAAGATTGGAAAAGAGAAAGCCGGAAACCACATCCTAAACAGGGAACAAAGGATGAGCCTCTTAACCTGTTCAATAGACGTGGGTGGAGTGTGAACCGGGCGATAGATAGATCTATCTACTCCAATTGAAAAAAAAAAGAAGTGAGAAGATTGGTAAAGAGAAAGCCGCTGCAAGATTAGTGATTTTTTCAGCGTAGAACCCAACCATTTCATCCTTTACAATTAGACCATCCTGAAGGACCGGGACAATGCTGTTTGGATCAAAAATTCACCTGGCGAATAGTGGTGGTTCCTTCAGCTCACCGGAGGAGAACCGGGTGGTTTTATTTTTTTGTCCGCCAGAACTACCGGAGAGGCAGGACATAGCTGCCGCCGACAGGGCATTTTACGTTAGACGAATAACACATATAGCCCTGGTCAACATGATTTTTGGTGCCAAGAAAATAAAACATAAGTTAAAGCAGTTCTGAGATTGCTCAAATTTCAAAAACAGATCAATTTACGATCTTGGCTAATCGCACATTTAGTTATTAAAAGTCGTAGAAACCTATTAATTTTCAGGTAGGCCGAGCAATTTTTGTTAGCTACCTTAAATAAATTCTTTTAGTAAAAAATACTTTTTTTTTAGTCAATTTTAAAATAGAATTACCGATTTTTTAAATAATTTATCGCTAAAATTCAAATTAACTTAAAGACTTTATCAGTAATACGCTAATATAAGTATTAAAGTTCATTTTTTTCAGGATAATTTGGCATGACTGAAGGAAAAACCCCTCCCCATTAATTCTAGATTGAATAATGTATATTTATGAAGCAAGCACTCATTTAAAGAAACCGAATCAAACGTTTAATTTTTTATATCATTTTACATTTTCGAATTATTTGTTCCACATTCAGATAAAAATTATAGATAAACGGTCCAAAGTTTGTTTATTTATTTTGAAACGCTACATTTTCAAATTTAAATATATGTATAAGTGACGTCATGTGCAAGACAACACGAGAAAATAAACATAGATAGTGAATGTTGGACGATCTCTTCAAGGAGAGGCCCGAGGCAGCAGAAATATGGTTTTACAGAACGTGCTGGGGATACCATTTACCAAGCAGGTGAGTAACGACGAGGTGTTGGAGAGGATGAAGAGTTTGAGTTTAACGGCATATCAACCTCTTTGGGTTATTTAATGCCCAAAAAGTTAGGGGTTTAAGGGTTTTTTTTTAAATTTTCGGTTATAATGAGAAGGTTGGTTTAGTAAGATTTCAGTTTTTTTTGTGTTTTTTTTTTGTTTTTATTCTTTTTATGTTAGAAGTGATGTGCGTTGTGGTGCAGTGGATATCGGCTCGGAACGAGAAACCTGGGAGCCGAGTTCGAATTCCAGTTGAATCCATTGTATTCACTTACGCGCAAGTACCCTTGGGAAAAGTATTAATCCGTCTCTTCCTTCCAGTTATGGGTTAAATAGCAGGACAGATTGGGTTCTATAGCCTTGGTCGGCAACCAGTCTACCACAGAAAGCAATGGCAACCTACTGCGGGATAATATTCTGCCCAGTCAGTCGTGTCTCTTTCGAGACATGATCGCCCATGCGTGTATCACGTATGGCACTTTAATTAACTGACTGGTTTTAGAAGACTGAAAATGTTTTGTATGTTCTACTGAGAATTTTTTTTTCTTCAAAAATGTGTTGTGGTAAAAATATTTTCTTCGAAATGTATTGTTTGTAAAAATTTTTCTTCAAAAACGTATATTTTTATATAAAAGTCTATGTTTATGTATATATTTCTGTAAAAGTGTATTTTTATACTTTCATGGTGTTTTGACCCCAGTTTAGGGGTTAACTATTTGCTCATAGCTGGGACCCGAACAGGTGCTACCACTCCGGGGGTCAGAGTGGTCCCGGGAACAACATCAATTAAGAGGTGGTTCTATGCTCCTTACAACCTCCCAATCAGAGGCTTTGTCGTTTGTATACGACACAACAATATAAATTAAATTGAAGAAAACAAGGGAAATTGTCATGCAAGAAATGACCACAGGAGAGTGACAAAAAATTCAACAGTAAAATAATTTTATATAAACAATAAAACGTGGGCGTCGCGTGATCAAGGCAAAGCCGGAAGAAACAAGTCCCGGTTTTGGAAGATATATAAAGACCGCGAAAACACGGATTCGGAGTCAGAAGAAGTGAGAGCAGAACCACAGAACACGAAGGAAGGCAGTTCACAGCTGCCCCCAATAGCATGCTGCTATTGCGGGGTACGCACTCCGTCAACCCTTAGAAGAGCGCTCCCTCAACTCTCTGTATCCTAGGCTACACGGTTCATCGTCATCAATAAAAAATATTATTATATATTTTCATATACATGCTTGTTTGTTGTATATTGCTATATAACATTAGTCTACTCCAATTGAAAAAAAAAAAAGAGTGAAAAGATTGGAAAAGAGAAAACCGGAAACCGCATCCTAAACAGGAAACAAGGGATGAGCCTCTTCACCTGTTCACAGCATTTATATTAGAAAGAAACTTCTTTGAATAATGGGTTTCTGTAGCATGTTCCTTTGTATACGACACAACAATATAAATTAAATTGAAGAAAACAAGGGAAATTGTCATGCAAGAAATGACCACAGGAGAGTGACAAAAAATTCAACAGTAAAATAATTTTATATAAACAATAAAACGTACATGCATGGTCGAATAATTTCTTGTCGATAATCACAAGTGAAAAAATGTCTGAAAGATTGTTCATGCAGAATATAGTGCAACAAAAGTCAATATTTGGGATTTAGTTGAAAAAAATACAATAGACTGTTGCTGCAAGAAAAGGTTATCGAAATGTGGATGTGTGTGTGTGTTGTTCAGGTATAAAGAAATAAGTTGCCGAGGGTTATTAGCCTTTACCTGTTGAATTTCTTGTATAAACGCACTCAATAACTTGGTTCGTAAAGTGAAAGAATATTCACTCTTTCATGTTAATTGTAGGAAGAATCTCAACGCAGTCGATTGTTGGTTAAATGTTATTTTTACGCGGTCGATTGAAGAGTCAGCGGTTAGACACGCGTGGAGGATGTTGTCTTCTCTCGGAGATCGCAAGCTGACTGACTCGAATTGAGTTTTATTACCACTTAAATATTGGAGTAGATAGACTAAACTATCGCCGGTTCACACTCCACCCACATCTATTGAACAGGTGAAGAGGCTCATCCCTTGTTTCCTGTTTAGGACGCGGTTTCCGGTTTTCTCTTTTCCAATCTTTTCACTCTTTTCCTTTATTTTTTTTTTTTCAATTGGAGTAGATAGACTAAACTATCGCCCGGTTCACACTCCACCCACATCTATTGAACAGGTGAAGAGGCTCATCCCTTGTTTCCTGTTTAGGATGTGATTTCCGGCTTTCTCTTTTCCATTCTTTTTACCCTTACGTAGCCCCCTGCGCATTAGTGGCGTTACCGCCTTGCTTGGGGTGATATGATTAAAAAAAAAAAAAAAAAAAATTTAGAATTCTGGAATTTGGATCAAAGACGTTTGGCGCGAAAGAGAAAATCCATTTCAGTTTTAGAGTGTCTCAACCAATAAAAAGGTAATTTTATAAGTTTGAAGTGATGATTGGCTAAAAAATGCTCTTTGTACGAAGAATCTACTTTTTTAGAAAGGGTAGAGAAAGGTTTATGGGAAATATCCCACAATGGAGTCTAGACAGGGGTTTTGAATCGGCTGAGTCTTTTGCCGTTGAGATTGAAAGAAGAACTCATCTATTCCCCCAAAATATAAACTTTTTTCAAATTTTATTCTGATTAGTTAAATTGAAAACACACGTAATTTTTTCTGTCTTCCCGCATCCATAAATAACAAAAGTATTATTGTTTATATTCAAATGAAAATGATTTCACAAACAATGATCTAACATTGCCTGATGACGAGGTAAAAATCTCGAAACATAAAAATTTCCGTGTTGCAATGCAAACTATATTAATTTTAAATGAATATATATATATATATATATATTATTAAGTAAACCATCGAGCTGTATATTCGACTTCAACAGAATGCAGAAAGCACTGGACGGCCGTTTCATCCTATATCTGGGACTCATCAGCAGTGTGCATCCACTACCAGAAATCGAACCCAGACTGTCTCGATTATTAAGCTGATGTTATACCAACTGTACCACGGGTCCTGTTGACGAAGAAGTAACGAATTAACCTCAACGAAGTGCGCCGCTCCTCACGAATTCCGTGGTGGAACTAATCCAATCTCCTTTGCCCATAGGATAGTGCCTCCCCAAGCCACGACTTCTCCAACCAAGCCGCTAAATCCATAGCGTGTTTCGTGGTTGAAGCACAGAGATATTATTCAAGAAATAGTAGGGGGGATTTGAACAATTATTAAGTAAATCATCGAGCTTTATATTCGACCTCAACAGAATGCAGAAAGCACTGGACGGCCGTTTCGTCCTATATTTGGGACTCATCAGCAGTTCGCATCCACTACCAGGAATCGAACTCAGACAGTTGTGGTTGTTAAGCTGATATTAAGTGGATGCACACTGCTGATGAGTCCCAAATATAGGACGAAACGGCCGTCCAGTGCTTTCTGCATTCTGTTGAGGTCGAATATAAAGCTCGATGATTTACTTAATAATTGTTCAAATCCTCCTACTACTTCTTGAATAATATATATATATATATATATATATATATATATATATATAATTTTATGTGAATTAAAATAAATATATTCATGTTGGTACACACATGTATACTATTATTATTCAGGTGTTAATAAGAATTTGCTGTCCAAATACATAATTATATATATATATATATATATATATATATATATATATTGTGCGAAACCGCGGTAGGTCTTGGCGATCTTGCGATTTTTTCTCGTATATATATATATATATATATATATATATATATATCGATACGCGTCAAATTCTTAAAGTGCTTTTGATGTTATGAGTGGTGCATAAAATGATATGACTGTGACTTGGGGCGGGTCGGTGTACTGTGTAGAGTTGACGCCTTCTGATACGGGCATCCTGCATAGAGCACTCAAACAAACAAACAAACAATTTGACAGGATGGAAGTAAGAAAGACAGAAAAAAGGGGTGGGTGTCATTAAAGTCGCCAACTACAAAGGAACGTTGTTGTGAGAGAATATCAAAAAATAAAAATAAAAAATACACAAAAATGTCGAATACTCAGAGGAGCGAGAAAAGATAAGACAAAAAAAAATAAATAAAACGAAAATCGAAGAAAAAACGAAAACGAATAAAAGCTATAAAAAAAAGGCGCTATGCCAATGAAGAAAAAAACTTTCTTGAATAGCAAGGTTATGTCCAGAAGCTTCTATTATATTTAGTTGTTTGTTTGTTTGTTTGTTTGTTTGTTTGTTTGTTTTTCAGCTTTTATTTTGTTGACTCTTTTCGTTTTATGTGTCGCTTAGATGATGCACTGCCAGAACGAGGCTGTTCAATCCCTACGATCTTAACTGGACCAAGAAAAGGCGGGAAACCGTAACAGTGTAAGATGCACAATGGAGGTTGCCAACTTCAAGAAGACTCATGCCAAAAAGATTGTGCGAGTACACAGGTGCTGAGACTCTCGCATAAGCTTCTAAACACATATTGAAAAGAACTAGAATGAACGCAGGTATACAAACGTCTGCCTGCCCAAGCCGCAAAGATAAAAAAAGAAAAAAAAAACTGAATCAAATTCCTTTTTGTTATTCGCAAAGAAAACGCGTCTCTGTGCCATTTGTTCGTGTTCGAAAATATTATTGCGCATGCGCGTATTTACTTTCGTAAACTAAACGCACGTTAAGTTTTCTATCAGGATTTATATTAGGAAAATCAAAGACAAAGTAGAAAAAATATTTTTGTGTAACACATTTCGTCTTTTAGGACATCATCGGTCTAAAATGATGTTTATGTTAATGTAATTACACATGCATATGAAGGAGATTTGACGCTGACATTTTAAAAGTAAATTTTTAAATTAAATTTATTTCAGCCAGAATTTTGTAAAACGCACTAATTATTCATTTCTCTTCTCTACTAGTAGAAATTGGCGGTTTTTTATAGACATGGTTAGCAACCAGTCTACAGCAGTAAATATTAGCAACCTACTGCGGAGAAATCTCTGCACAACATGCGGATGAGAACCGCTTGTTGAGCCAAAAAATGACACATGAAACTACTTTTAGGAAAGACTCCGGCTCAGAGTGAATGGCGCGCCAGACAAAAAGACCCAGTAGGAATAGATAGGTTCATCTATCGCCCGGTTCACAAACTTACCTGGTGTTTTGAACAGGCGTAGTGGTTTATCCCTTGTTTCCTGTTTAGGATTGGGTATCTGGTTCCTTCTAAAGTGTGTTCCACAATATAGTTTTAACATGTCTCTGAACTTTGAAAAAAATTTTTTTTTAATCATATCACCCCGAGCAAGGCAGTAACGTCACTGATGCGCAGGGGGGCTACGTAATTGCTAATGCAATACCGCACAGCAATCCTTTCTAACTTGTGCGGCTCTTGAGACTTGCGTTGAGTGAACAATCAATATATATATATATAGAAATTAATATTTCAAATCCTCCTACAATTCCTCATCTGTATATCGTTACTTGAACCGGCTTCTAATGCTCCAGTGTGAGCGTCTTGGTGATAGTAGTCGTGGCTTTGGGAGGCACAGCCCTATGGGTCCTTGGAACACTGAATGTCTGCAAGCCACCGTGTATCAAAGAGGGATTGGTGTGGACGCCGTCTGGTTAAGAAGAAAATCTAAGCTGATTGACGAGCGATTAAATGGTTCAAAATACTAATATTAGAGAAAGGACTACAACCACAATTTGAAATCAAGCAGACTGAAAAGAATGTCTACCTTTTTGAAGAAGATGTGGTGCCTTGTCTTATAAGCAAAGTAGCAAAGGCCAGGAAGGAATCGCAAGGAATCAAGCCAATGTCATGGTTAGCCAAAATCCTGCCATGAATTCAGTAGAGCACGTTTGGTATCACTTTGACGAAAAATTTCGAGAGCGTGCGACCAAAATCACATCAGTGGCAACTCTTGAAGAAACTTTGCTAAAGGAGTGGCAAAATATGGATCAGACGATTGTTGATAACTTGATGAAATCAATGAAAAATTGAATACAAGCACTGAAACTAGAAAATGGAGGACCTGCTCCGTGCTAGTTCCAAATACTGTTTATTTGAGTTGGGATTACGTAATTAAATTTTGAAATTGGATGTAGTTTATTTCTCCTGATTAAAACTTACCTTAGGCTACTATATATATATATATATATATATATATATATATATATATATATATATATATATATATATATATATATATATATATATATATATATATATTATTTACATTGTTCAGACTGTTGTTCTCATCTTTACTGCCATATTCATATCCACGAAGTTTCAACCGTTGGACGGTTCGTCCTTCTTCTGGGTTAAATGACTGGATCTAACCAACGATCTCATCCATTTGGTTATATGTCCTTGAAGACATCAATGTGTGAGTTTTGGGGGGACTTATAAACCTAATATCTCAGTAATCATTTTTTATCAGAGTTCATATTGCAATCTTGAAGATAATGATTTTCTATTCTTCTTCTATGTGCCATGTCCCTTCAGAACGTAGGCGATCATGGCTTTCCACATCTCCCTAAATATAAATGTATAGAAACTAGGATGGACACAAAATGAGGGACCAGTTTATATATTGCTTACAATATAGAATTGATCCCTCATTTTATACCCACATTATAATTCCTTATAAACAGTTGGCATATATATTCTTCTTCTATGTGCCCTGTCCTTTCAGGACGTAGACGATCATGGCTTTTCGCGTCTCCCTATCTCTGGTGGCTCTTAGCACGCTTTCTCCTGTTACACCACCCAAACCCGCTTTGCCCTCCACTAGCACAAGACCATAAATCTAGAATATAAATGTATAGAAACTAGCATAGCCACAAAATGAGGGATCAGTTCATATACTGCTTACGATATATAATTGATCCCTCATTTTATACCCACATTATAATTCCTTATAAACAGTTGGCATATATATTATTCTTCTATGTACCCTGTCCTTTCAGGACGTAGACGATCATGGCTTTTCACGTTTCCCTCTCCCTGGTGGCTTTTAGCACGCTTTATCCTGTTACAACACGCAACACCTGTTCTGTCATCCACCTGCTCAGGCTCTTCAAATATGTTATCGGCTGCTTTCCCCTGTTTCCTTTTTCCTTCTATCTGGCCTGTTAGTATCAGGTTCTCCAAGCCCTCCTTCCTCATTGCATGTCCCAGGAACTTTAGCTGATGATCAGTATTAATTTTCTTTTCCTTTCCATCCTTTCTAAAACCTCATATAAGCAGTATATATATATAGTCATCAGCAGACAGATCTTTTTCACTGTATCACAGCTCATCAGTACGGTTAGACATCCGATTGCCTTTACCCAGGATTAAAATCCGTTCGAATTGGCGTCAGTTGGCGAACCTACTTATGAGCTATGGGCGCTCGGTAGTCCTTTAGCGTAGGATGTATCATGCGCCAGTAGCCAGAGTGCTCTAATTCATTAGTGAATGAGCGATGCGTAGATACTATATACAAATGAATAAGGAACGAAGAAAATATTTGCAACGTTCAAAACATTTAAAACAGTGCTCAATAAAGAAATAGAACAATTAATATTTATCATAAATTATACTTTTGATCATGTACAAACTACAATCTATTACAAAATTGTACATTTTGTTTTGACATTGATTGAACAATGTCTCGTCAGGTAGTTAATAATGATGGTAATAAACGTTATTTTTTAAATAAAATTTATGGAAAAAATAACGTTTATTATCAACATTATTAACTACTTTATGATATATTGTTCTTTCAAGGTTGAAATAAAATGTGCAATTTTGTAGTAGATTGCAGTTTGTACATGTTCTAAAGTATAATTTATAATCTATACATATAAAAGTCAATCTGTGAGTCTGTGTGTGACTGTAAGCTATGCACGCCTACATTTTTTAAGCTACGCCATTCAAACTTTCTAATTACACATATCTACAGGGAAGCCAGGTCGACACATACTTTTTGATTTTAAGTTCAGCAATTTTCCCTTTCGCACTTTTTGGCCAATGGTGCAGATTGTTTAAATTTGCTCCGTAAAACATCTAAGATCTTAGATGGTTGCTAGATTACGTCACAGAAATCAAATCACACGTGTCAAACGCGACTAAAAAAAAAATGAGTCTTTATATTTAATTTTTATTCCGACGTTTCAAAAATTCATTTGGTCAACAAAAAGATGTGAATATTTTTCCCTGTAATATGGAAACAAAAGAAATATTAAAGGAATTTTTTTTTTGAACTGAGAGCGTAATAGTTTTTATATTTCTACATTTTTAAATATTCTTCGAAAATTTCTGAATTGAGAGCGTAATAGTTTTCATATTTCTAATTTCAGTTAAACAAAATAAATAATTTTTATTTTTATGTTAGATTAATTTAGTCAACAAAAAATGTAAATATTTTCCCCCGTAATTTTGAAATAAAAACAAACGCAATGCTGTTTACAATGTCACACAAAACATCAAATCACGTTTACGCAAAACAAAAGAAAATAGATTTTTTAAGGGAATTTTTTATTAGTTTTTAAATAACAATTTTTTACATAACTATTTTTTTATATAACCGAGTCCTACTACTAACATGTTCTGAGTTACACGGGCAACACCGAGCTCTGATGCTAGTGTATATATATATATATATATATATATATATATATATATATATATATATATATATATAAACTTATTTATAAATGGAACTTTGTCTGTGTGTGCGCCTGTGTGTGTGTGTGTGTATCCATTACCTATAGACTCCGAAACGGCTGAACCAATTTTCTTGACAATTTACACAGTTGTACTATAAGCGTCTGCGAGTGTTCTTAGTTAGGTTTTGTGTCGAGGTACCCCCGATAAATATCGAAAATCGATAATCGAAAAAATCGGGTTATAGAAGGAGTGGTCCGATTTTAATCAAATTTGATACACCCATCGACAAAGACATAAGAAACAATATTCAGAAGTTTCAATGTTGCAGTTCTTAAAATAGTGCCGAAAATCGATAATATATATACCTATATATATATAAAAGGCAAGATGTTTGTGTGTGTGTCTGTTTATCTGCCTGTATGTCTTTATTTTTTTTTATTTTAGTTTTTGCTTCGGGTTTGGCTCTAAGTAGGCATAATTGTAGTTCTTAGTCTCAACCATAATGCCATTTACTCAGAGGACATTTAACCTTCAAACTTCAGTTTACGACGAAAAATAACTTATTTGATATTTGATAAAATCAAAATTTGATTAACATCCATTCAATTTTCTTTCAGTCTACGGTTTCGCTTCAACTGAAAACAACTACTGCTTTTTAGTCTTTCGTGCCAACGTCCAAGGGTCTGAGCTCCAGGACCATAGATTAGTTTTAAAGCTTTCATTACACCCGAGCAACGCCGGGCTATATTGCTAGTAGCCGATTACGCTCGTGTGGTTTCGGCCTTTTCGATTTCGTCAGGCTTTTTCTATTTTGTAATTAAGATAAAAGTAAATCCTGTTTGGTTATAGGGTCTACAAATTTATTAAATCGTGTAGACAAAGAATCTGTACAGAGAGGCCCCACCCCACACACACACTGTCTTTTACCGGATCGGCAATTTCAAAGCACACCTTCCGTTCAGTTTTCCGCCATAAATACCCTTTCCGTTTGGATGTATCGTGACTCTTACCATACAAGAGCCTAATTGTATTGTTTACTCGCCCAGGCCGACTGTCAGCGATCGAAAACACCGTCAGGCTCGTCCACTGTCATCCCGATCAACCTTGAATAACTTCCCCGTCAACCTATTTTTTATCCAGTCTGCATTTCTGTAATTTTCCACCTCTCGGTTCCTGTCTCCTCCCCCACCTCTCTCTCTCTCTCTCTCGCTCTCTCTCTCTCTCTCTCTCTCTCTCTCTCTCTCTCTCTCTCTTATCTGTTACTGTTTATATTATAACTGCCGCAACCTCCCGTCACCAAACACGACTACCACCACCAAACAGCCTCAGTTGTTGTTATTGCTGCCCCCTAGCGGACAACTGCGTGGATATTTAATAGTGTGAGACCGCCGCTAGCCGCCTAGGTCAGGATTAGGCTTCCCGTTCCGTAAAGTCGTCCAGGGGAGCTAACTCATGAAATGATCGTCTGACTGCTCCTTTACGCGCCACATTTCTTTCCCAAACCGAACGAAAGCTCATGGTCAATTCTTTTGTCTAATAAGGCCTGTTCTGTTCCATGGCGACAATATAAAACCCGTTACTGCTGTTAATGGTCTTTCTGTGTCGTCCCGCCGCTGGGCACTCAGTACTGCACCTTTCCCTTTATGTTCGATCGTTGTCGTCCGTTCAAGGCTAATTCAACTTAATTGATATGAAAGAATCAATCATGGCGTACAATTCGGATAGACAGCATGAAACCGTACAAAGCCAATTTGGGGGTTGCCAATATTAATATAATATTGATTTGGCGTTACAACAGAGATAGGAGAAGTGAGCGGGGTAACTTGCATTTGGCTGATGAAAAAGAAGAATAAGAAGAGGAAAGGAAACAAGGTTGAGGTAGCAGAGAAAAAGGGAGTGAAGAAGAAGAAGAAGAAATAGGACAGAAACATGAGAAGTAGAAAGAAAAAGAAAAACAGGAGAGAAAAGGAAAGGTTATAAAATAAAATAAAAAGGAAAGAAAACAGGAGGAATGAGAAAATGAAGAACAAGTAGAAAATCAAGACGAAATAGTAAAAGAAGAAGAAACGGTAAAAAAAAATGGGGTTAAAAGATGAAAGAAAAAGGAAAAACACAAGCGAAAGAGAAAGAAGATGAAGAAGAAGAAGAAGAAACGGTAAAAGGAAATGGAGTTATAAGATAGAAGAAAAGGAAAGTAGAAGAAGAAGACGAAAACAGGAAAACTAAAAGAAAAACAAGAGAAATAGGAAAAAAAAGAAGAGGAAGAAGAAGAAAAAACTGGAAAACTAAAAGAAAAACAGGAGAAATGGGGAAAAAAGGGGAAGAAGAAGAAGAAGAAGAAGGGGAAGAAGGGGAGGAAGAAGAAGAGGAAGGAAAGGAAGAAGAAGAAACTGGAAAACTAAAAGAAAAACAGGAGAAATGGAGAATAAGAAGAAGAAGAAGAAGAAGAAGAAGAAGAAGAAGAAGAAGAAGAAGAAGAAGAAGAGGAAGAAGAAGAAGAAAAAGAAGAAGTTGAAGAAGAAGAGGAAGAAGAAGAAGAAACTGGAAAACTAAAAGAAAAACAGGAGAAATGGGGAAAAAAGAAGAAGAAGAAGAGAAAGAAGAGAAAGAAGAAATAGAGGCAGAAAAAGAAGAAGAAGAAGAAGAAGGAAGAAGAAGAAACTGGAAAACTAAAAGAAAAACAGGAGGAATGGGAAGAAGAAGAAGAAGAAGGATAAACGTTAAAAAGAAATGGGGTTTTAAGATAGAAGAAAAAGGAAAAACACAAGAGAAACAAAGAAGAAGAAGAAGAAGAAGAAGAAGAAGAAGAAGAAGAAGATAAACGTTAAAAAGAAATGGGGTTTTAAGATAGAAGAAAAAGGAAAAACACAAGAGAAACAGAAAGAAGAAGAAGAAGAAGAAGAAGAAGAAGAAGATAAACGGTAAAAAGAAATGGGGTTTTAAGATAGAAGAAAAAGGAAAAACACAAGAGAAACAGAAAGAAGAAGAAGAAGAGAAATAAAAAAAAAGAAAAGAAAAGTGGATATAAAAAGAAAGGAAATTGGAAAAACAGGCCAAAAAAATGAAAAAAAAAAAAAACAAGCGACGAATAATAGAAGAAAAGAAAAAAGTAAAAGAATAGAGGATATAAAAGAGAAGAAAACGGAAAGACATTGAAAGAAGCAGGAGGAGGGGGGCATGATGAGGAAGAGAAAGAAGCAGATCAAAAAGAAATAGAGGGAAAACGAACAAAGATCAAAGACCGAGAAAAAAATCCGAAAGAGGATCAAAATGAAAACTGCATAAAAAAGAAAGAAAAGAAAATGGCGGACTTAACGGGAAAGAGAAAGCGATAACGCTGCGAATCTTAACCATCATTTGCACTTCCTCCCTGTCATGCTCTACCTCTTGATGACAGTGCCAGTCGTTGGGTGACGGAATAGAATCTCGTTTCGGGAAGGTTGGCCAAAGATAGGCTGAGCACTTTGTCCATAATTACTTAATCGTAAACGCGCTCAAAGAGACGCCGGTGTCACTGGACGACCGCACATCAATTAATGGCTTCTTATATTGGCCAGCTGAAGAGGACAACAGGATCACCACACACACACACAAAAAAAATGGTCGATACGCTTATTAGGGTGGGAGATGATGCGGGGAAAATGTGGCTGGAAGCGGGTGCTGGCGTGTTAATCAGGGTGCTAATATCTCGGGCCGAATAAGAAGAGAACTGTTTTCCAGTAAAACGGATGTCGGTTGTGGCTTTGAAAGTAAATGCCAATGGGTTGAAAGGGTGAATTTTGTTTTGCGTTCTTATTGTAAAAGATTGTTAGATGTGATTTTTTGTTGTTCAGTTTAATGAATTTGCTTTTTTGTTAAATAAAATTTGATTAGGACCTGGTTATGAGGCAATAAATAATTAATTCTAATGGCTGAGAATGTGTGAGACAAGTGAGCGCGGTTCCTAAGCGAAAAAGATAAAGCTAGTTGTTTAGGGAGGTTAATGCCATGATTTTGGGATCACCCTTTCACACGACAAATGCGTTTTACGCGACATAAATTAAATACGAAAGGAAAAAAATCAAGGGACAACGAATGTCTTTTTTATTATATATCGAAGGTGGAGTTGCCTCGATAAACGCAGATTCGAAACCTTTTTCATCAACATCGATGGTCACACCCAATTAAAAACTATCATTTTGTATTCTTCCTCTTCACTTGTCTTTTCTTTTCTTTTTTTTTTTCTTTTCCTGCCTAACTTTCTTTTGGTATATTTCTCCCCCCCCCTCTCTCTTTATCTGCCTTTCTTTTGTTCTGTATCTTTCTCTCTCTCTTTTCCTGCATCTTTCTCTCTATCACTTTCGTTCTCACTCTCTTTCCTTCTGTATCTCACACTTTCTCTCTTTCTATATCTTTCTCTCCTCTATCTTTATATATATATATATATATATATATATATATATATATATATATATATATATATCGCTCATTCAGTTATGAATTTGAGCACTCTGGCTATTGGCATATGATACATCATACGCTAAAAGTCTTCCTCCTTCTACTGAGCGCCCATAAAGAATTCGAACCTATCTATATAGGGGAAGCTACGATTTGAGGTCTAAGACGTTACCAGATCAAATGGTAGCTTCCTCTCTATAGATAGGGGTCGCAGGTTCGAATCCTGCCGAATGGCACACATTTTCATAATAAAAATTTATCGTAAATAATCAGGCCGGTAGATATAAATATATAATACTGTTTCATAAAAAACAGAATATCTACTTAAATACGAGTATCGATAAAAAATAATGTTCAAACAATTCATATATATATATATATATATATATATATATATATATATATATATATATATAATACCGGCCATAATTATTAGGCCACCCCAGTTTTTTTAATAAATGATATATTCATACTATTTTTATTATTGCCAAATTTACACGAGCGACTGACTAGCAACTAGGTCCCACCCTTTTACAGTGAAACCGATAAAATGTAACTGCAATTCTACTCTAATAGCTTCTTTTCTCGCACTTCCCACCTGTAGAATTCTCTTCTATATACTTGCTTCCCGTACTCCGTAGTCAACAAAATATACAACAAAAACAAACAAAAACAAACAAACAAACAAAAAAACAAACAAACAAACAACGTCCATGCGTTAAATCAAATATTTAAAATGCCGACAATATACCAACCGCATCATCTATCTATTCAGGTGTCCTTGCAAGAATCTCAGTCCAGATAAGTGAGGGAATCATAACAGTGTCCTCACGAAACTTCGAAATCGGCATAAACCTGCAGAGTTAGAGTGAAAAAATGTTTTCAGTAAAACTATCAACACTTTCCACCCCGATATCGTGCACTTTACGATAAAAAGCCTTGCTTACCAAAATAACTTTTATCTGAAACTAGCAATATAGCCCGGCGTTGCTCGGGTGTAATGAAAACTTTAAAACTAATCTATGGTCCTGGAGCTCAGACTCTTTGGACGTTGGCACGAAAGACTAAAAAGGAATAGTTGTTTCCAGCTAAAGCGAAACCGTAGACTGAAAAAAATAATGAATGGATGTAAGTCAAATTTTGATTTCCTGGTATCGATATCAAATAAGTTTTGTTCGTTGTAAACTGAATTTTGAAGGCTAAATAAGTCCTCTGAGTAAATGGTATCATGGCTGAGACTAAGAACTACAATTATACCTACTTAGAGCCAAACCCGAAGCAAAACTAAAATAAAAAGGCTGAAAAAAATACAGACATACAGGCAGATAAACAGACACACACACAAACATCTTGCCTTTTATATATATATGGTATCGATTTTCCGCACTATTATAAGAACTGCAACATTGAAACTTCTGAATATCGTTTCTTATGTCTTTGTCTATGAGTGTATCAAATTTGATTAAAATCGAACCACTCCTTCTATAACCCGATTTTTTCGATTATCGGTTTTCGATATTTATCGGGGTAACTCTACACAAAACCTAGCTAAGAACACTCGCAGACGCTTATAGTACAACTGTGTAAATTTTCAAGAAAATCGGTTCAGCCGTTTCGGAGTCTATAGGTAACGGACACATACAGACATACACACACAGACAAAGTTCCATTTATTATATAAGTTTAGGTACTATTGAAAAATCTACAATCTTGGCAACAAACATTATCATGACTAAAAAAATCAACACTAAAAAACAGTAACCCCTTTTGCGATTTACGCATTACTTTTTCAGTCATGAATTGAGTTTTCTCGGTGACTAGTGTGTGTATCTACTTCTATGTGCTGTGTTTTTTTTCAGGAAATAGGCCATCATGGCCTTCCATGTCTCCATATCCCTCTCGAGAACTTTTCTTCTGAATAAATTAGTTACTCTTTTTATTAGTGTGGCATTTTTAAAATCGAAATTGTGGTTGAATTTATTTCTGTGAATCAATAATGCATTTGTTAGATTATTATTAGTGATGTCTCTTTTGTGTTCATATATACGTTTTTTTTAGATTTCTACTTGTTTCTCCGATGTAGATGGAGGAACAATCCCGGCAATTTATTCGGTATCCACCTGTTTGTTCATCATTTTGATTTCGGTTATTTTTAGATCTGATGATGTCCATAATAGTTTTCGAGGTAGTTGTTACTATGTGTGTGTTTATTATATATATATATATATATATATATATATATATGCAATTAAATACGCGGCAAGAATTTTCATAACTGGTAACAAATTACGAGAGTCATTCAATAAATAAGGTGAATTTTTCGGTATAAGGACTTCTAATACAGATAGAAGCTTACATTTTTTTTCAACGTAGTCTTCCAGCAGTGTCACACACATTTCCCATCTGTGCACAAACTTCCGTATTCCCTCAGCGTAAAAATCTTCACTGATGTCTCAGCCAATCGCTCACAGCACTTTTGACTTCATCGTTACTTTCAAACTTCGTGAATGCTTTCAAGGGACCAAACAGGTGAAAGTCTGAAGAGGCAAGGTCTGGGCTGTAAGTGGGGTGAAGGATGCTAGGACAACTCAACCCTCTTCTGTTTGTGCTCTGCAGTAAGCATCTTTGGCACCCACCGGCAGCTGACCTTCGAGTAGGCAAGGTTATTATGGACAATTTTATGTGCTGGCTCAACAGATAGGCTCAAAGTCCTTGCAATGTCATCCACTGTCACCCTTCTTTCAGACTGAATGAGGTCATTGACTGATTCGATCACCTCAGGAGACCTCACTTCTGTAGGCCTCCCAGGCCTGTCTTCATCCTCATCACTGCTCCGTCCTTCTATAAACAATTTAGCCTACTTGTAGGCATTTTTCTTTTTTTCGGTGGGGGAGGCTGAAACATTTGGCACCATACACAATTGACATTCTCCTCTGAATTTCAACTTGTTTGCACCCTTCAGGAACCAAAAACTTGATAACTGACCTCTGTTCAATCCTGGAGTATGCTTCTTGGTCGGCAATCTTTGTTAATCTCCAAAACTCTCAAATTTCTTTTGCAATCTACATAAAAAATTAAATTTCTTTGAAAAAGAAGTAAAGGAAAAAGATTAAAAAAAAGTAAGCTTCTATCTGTATTAGAAGTCCTTATATCGAAAAATTCATCTTATTTATTGAATGACCTTCGTATAATAACTGTTATTAAAGTATAATAACTAGTAGGAAAAAGAATGAACTGAGCCGACACTGCCTCGGTTTGGTCTCTCCAGTAGATTGAGCCAATGATACCTCTAGGATCTCACTAATGAACTGATCCGAGGCCATATATATATATATATATATATATATATATATATATATATATATATTCTTCATTTGTAAACGAATTATTACGCGACCTAGGTTTCTACCATGTGGTTCTTCAACTGATTTACCTTTTTTTTTTTTTTTTTTTTTTTTTTTTTTTTTTTTTTTATCACATCAGTCCGAACAAGGCGGTAACGCCACTGATGTGCAGGGGGCTACGTAAGAGTAAAGAGATTGGAAAAGAGAAAACCGAAAACCACATCCCAAACAGGGAACAAGGGATGAGCCTCTTCACCTGTTCAATAGACGAGGGTGGAGTGTGAACCGGACGATAATTTAGTCTATTTATTCTAATTGTTTTGTTTTTAAGAACGCTCACGTAACGGGGAAATTTTGAACGCGCAATTTTCAACATTAGAAGAAATTACATTTTCATCCATGGTTGTATGTCCCCAATAGGTATTTTATTGTATGGTTACACTTAGTCATAATTTCTATTCTTTCATTCAGTAATTCATTTTTGTTTAGGAATAACATAATCACTATTTCTTCCTGGCACGGTTTACATATTTTGCCACCGTTTGGCTGTTTTCAGTGTACTCCACGTTATGTCTGGATGTTTTCCATATCTTAATTTTAATTTCCACACGTTCAGTTTTGCAATTTTGCCAATTTTCTACAATTCTTTAAGTTTTGTATTTTTAATGTATACATATATGTATATTTAGTTAATTAGTTAGCTTTTGGTCATAGTTATATCAGACCAGTACACAGTTGTATAAAAAAAAGTGTTCAATACAATTATATTGTAGTACTTTTGAATATTTTACATTTAGAAAAATATCTTGTTTCCAAATTATATATATATATATATATATATATCGTGGTCGAGAGGTCTACGACGTGCCAGATCACATGGTAGCTGGAAGCAAGTAGATGTTCTGAAGATCTGTGATGCAGCAAAACAGACTTGTCTGTGTATAACTATGTATGTATATATATAATGTCTATCTATCTATCTATCTATCTATCTATCTATCTATCTATCTATCTAAATAACATGCAATGGGGAAGTGACAAGGGCAAGTGGAAGTCCATAATCGCCTACGTTCTGAAGAGACACAGGAGATAGTTAGAAAGAGTATCGAAGTAACACTGATGAACTGTGATGCAGCAAAACATACTTGTCTGTATCTATCTATCTATCTATCTATCTATCTATTTAAATAACATGCAATGGGGAAGGAGGGCTTGGAGAACCTGATACTAGCAAGCCAGATAGAGGGGAAAGAGAGACAGAGCAAAGCATCGAAACATATTACATAGGCTTGAGTAAATGGATGGCGGAGAAGGACTTTGGAAAGATCTTTTTCATGTGCCGGACGTAGGCGATCATGGCTTTGCACATCTCCCTAACCTTGTTACACCACCCAAACACCGCTCTGCCATCCACTAGCTCAACCCATAAATCTAGAATATAAATGTATAGAAACTAGCATGTCTACAAAATGAGGGATCAGCTTATATATTTTTTATAATGTAGAATTGATCCCCCATTTTATATCCACATTATAATTTCTTATAAACAGTTGGAGTATATATTCTTCTTCTATGTGCCCTATCCTTTCAGGACGTAGGCGATCATCGCTTTGCACATCTCCCAATCCCTGGTGGCTCTTAGCATGCTTTCTCCTGTTGCAGCACGCAACCCTCGTTCCGTCATCCACCTGATCAGGTCCTTCAAATATGTTATCCGCTGCTTTCCCCTGTCTCTTTTTCCCTCTATCTGGCCTGTTAGTATCAGATTCTCCAAGCCCTCCTTCCTCATTGCATGTCCCAGGAATTTCAGTTGTCTCTCCCTGATGCTCACTATTAATTTCCTTTTCGTTTCCATTCTTTCCAAATCTTCATCATGGCTCGCATGCTCGATCCATGATATTCGTAGCATCCTTCTGTAGAACCACATTTCAGTTGCTTGAAGTTTTTCCCTCAACTTTGATGATATTGTCCAGCGTTCACTGCATGAGGAAAAATATTAAGAGTGAGAAGTTTTCTATTTTTAATGTATACATATATGTATAATTAGTTAATTAGTTAGCTTTTGGTCAGAGTTAAATTAGACCAGTACACAGTTGTATAAAAAGTGTTCAATACAATTATATTGTAGTACTTTTGAATATTTTACATTTAGAAAAATATCTTGTTTCCAAATTATATATATATATATATATATATATATATATATATATATATATATATATATATATATATCGTGGTCGAGAGGTCTAAGACGTGCCAGACCACATGGTATCTGGAAGCAAGTAGATGTTTTGACACACTGAAGAACTGTGATGCAGCAAAACAGACTTGTCTGTGTATATCTATCTATCTATCTATCTATCTATCTATCTATCTATCTATCTATCTATCTATCTAAATAACATGCAATGGGGAAGTGACAAGGGCAAGTGGAAGTCCATAATCGCCTACGTTCTGAAGGGACACAGAAGATAGTTAGAAAGAGTATCGAAGTAACAGAAGACTGGGTAAAGGAAAACATAGAAGAAGGGGATTTATTTTATATAAATACGTAGAAGAGGAAAAAACCTGGGGCACTTCAAAATGATGTAGGGATTAGCAAGTTTGTTTGGCTATTTGATTTACGATTGAATAGTGAGTATGATCCTCACTGGTTGCCCCATACTTTCGGCCTTGTGTTACATCTAAACTATTCCTTAGAAACTCACCCTAGAACCAAAAAATCGAGTAAATCAACTACTTCTCTAACCCTACTCTAATGTCGCTATTTGCCATATTTATAAGTTGGAACAGTCCATTGTTATAGGACTAGGGAAGAGCAGGAAGTACGCTGAGTCCTATTCTGCAACAGTATTTATTTTTTTTATCAAAACCCTGTTGTGCCATTCATTTAGTGAAGTTCACTAAGAATGTTATGCGTTGTTTTTCTCAGTCCCACTTGCCTTCAATATGTCCTGTGAGTATTGTAGACGTCAAATAACTTACCTTTCAACATAGTGGTCTTCTTTTGTCTCCCTGTAGGAAGGTGAACATTCAAGACTGTGAGACTCACCTTCCTGATGTGTCTAACTAGCGTCCAGTTGGCAGACAAAAATAAACAGGGTTGTAACTGAATACATGTCCCTATGTGGTCCAAAGACAAATGGTGGATATTGTGAAGAGATTGGAAAAGAGAAAGCCAGAAACCACATCCTAAACAGGGAACAAGGGATGAGCCTCTTCACCTATTCAATAGACGAGGGTGGAGTGTGAACCGGGTGATAGCTTAGTCTATTTACTCTAATTGTTTTGTTTTAAAGAACGCTCACGTATATTTATGGAGCTCGATATACACATTGAAATTATCAGCCAATCAATGCTTACAGAATAGACTTGCCCGTAACAGAATGGAATCTCCCAGGTTATTATTTAAACCACCTACCAATTTGTTCTGGTGGTTTTTTTGGTCAGTTAGAATCAACTTCCATTCTAGTTCATTATTGGCTGCTTGTTCTATAAGATTCTTACAAGTATCATATTTTCCAAGCCCTCTTTTCTCATAAGGTGCCCGAGAAATGTCAACTGTTTTTTTTTTCTGGTGTTAGGTATAAGGTTCCTTTTTTGCTTCCATCTTTTCGAAAACTTCGCCATTCCTCACCATCCTTCTGTAGAATCTTATTTCTCTTACTTCCAATCTTTTTTCGTCTGTGAAGAGATTGTCCCGCAATTACCGTCACATACCCTTTTCTTTTTGTCTGACAAAGGTTTTTTTCTTTCATAGTCAGCAGTTAATTACCATACGTAATACACGCTTTGGGTGATCATGTCTCGAAAGAGACATGCCTGACTGGGTAAAATATTATCCAGAAATAGGTTGCAATTAATTTCTGCAGCTGCCGACCAAGGCTACAGAACTCAGTCTGTCGTGTTATTTGACTCATAGCTAGAGAAAGAAGAGATGTATTATATTATTACTCATTAATTAGTAGGGGATCAGTTTATTACTTCATAACAATAGAAATCCGATCCCCCACTTTATGACTTGTAGAAGCCTTAATCATGACTCCAACTATTATATTCAGTCAGTCAGTTAAGTGCCATACGTGATACACGCTTGGGCGATCATGTCTCGAAAGAGACATGACTGACTGTACAGAAGATTATCACGCAGTAGGTTGCCATTGCTTTCTGTGGTAGACTGGTTGCCGACCAAGGCTATAGAACCCAATCTGTTCTATTATTCTATTATTTAACCTATAACTGGAAGGAAGAGACGGATTAATACCTTTCCCAAGAGTATATGTGCGTAAGTGAATGCAAGGAATTCAACTGGAATTCGAACTCGGCTCCCCGGTTATACTCTGCTGATATCTTTCCCAAAAGCACTCATCAGTCAGTGAGTTAAGTACCATACACGTTTGAGAGTTCATATCTCGAAAGACATTTTTTCGCAGTAGATTGCCATTACTTTCTTCGGTAGACTAGTTGCCAACCAAGAATATAGAACCTAATCTGTCCTGCTATTTAACCCATAGCCGGAGAGAAAATATATGGAATAATACTTTTCCTAAGGGTATTTGAGCGTAAGTGAATGCAACGGATTCAACTAGAATTCGAGCTCGGCTCTCTGATTTCTCGTTCCGAGCCGATATCTATTGCACCACAACGCACATCCCTAATAGCAACTGGTAATGCTGTTCTCTTGGGATGCCACATTCAATTGGTTTCTATTCGAGGTACTTGTATCTATTTAGTTTATCTAACATTTTCAAAGATGTGTTTTTACTGGACTTAAGCTCCACCATGTATTTTCAACATGATTTTTCACAATTTGCCTAGATTATAAATTGTTATTAGGATTGTTGCTATTTGATAATAACTAGTTAACCGCAGACTTTCCCTGTCACTTTTGCTTTCAATATGCCCTATGAGTGTCAAATTCAACAAGCCCTCCTTTCTCGTTACACTGGTCAACAAAAAAAAATGAAATAGTGACGAGACACCAAACACTTTTTCTCGTTAATTTGAGGGCACTGAATCTGAAAATGACCTTTCTTTTTTATTTCTTGGGACGAAAAATCGTGTTGACCAGTGTTATATATTTCCAAGAAATGACAACTCTCGGTTCTGATCGGTTCTGGACATGACGATAAACTGCATCTGGCAGCAAGGCCTCTGAATAAAGAGGTTGTGAGAAGAATGGAACCACCTTTTAACTACTGTTGTTCACAGGCCAACCCTAACCTGAAGTGGTAGCACCTCCTAGGGTCCCAGCTATGGGCAAATAGTTAACTCCCAAACTGGGGTCAAAATACCATAAACGTATAAAAATACGCTTTAATAGAAATATATACATAAAAATAGACTTTTATAGAAAAATATATATTTTTGAAGAAAAATTATTAGCATAACATTTTTAAAGGAAAAAAATATTTTCAGCAAAACATTTTTGAATACAAAACTAAAAAACATTTTCATTTTTCTGAAATAAAAAGAATAAAAACAAAAAGTTTTCATGAAAATTTGACTAAATCAACCTTCTCACTACAACCGAACATTTAAAAAAATACCTTAAAACCTTTTTGGCATTAAATAACCCACAGAAGTTGATAAACAAAATTCAAACTCAAACTCTCTTTCTGATTGTGAGTTTATTTTCTTTTTTTCTTTTCATTTTTTGAAGACTTCCTCGTTTTAATCCGCCCAGCATCCTTCTGTAGATCCACATTTCTGTTTCCTCTAGTCTTTTCTTCTGTGAGAAAACATGCACTGCTATATAAAGGAGGATTTATCTTAAATATTAACTCAGTAATATTTGTCTATATTTCTGAGATGAGGTAATATATACAGTATTTACATTCAGTCAGTCAGTTGGGCGATCATGTCTCTAAAGAGACATGAGTGACTGGGCAGTTGGTTGCCATTACTTTCTGCGGTAGACTGGTTGCCAGCCAAGGCTATAGAAACTAATTTGTCCTCTTATTTAATCCATAGGAGAGAAGAGACGGATTAATACCTTTCCAAAGGTAAATGAATGCAAGGAATTCGCCGATTTCTCGTTCTGGTAAGACGCTTCAGGTGCTTCTTCAGGTGTTAGGAATTTCAAACAGAGCCCTTTATTACAACCACTGGGTTATATGTTTATTCATTCCTTGCGTAATAGTGCCTTTTTCATGAGTTATTTCCCTCTAACTCTGTAAGTTACTGGTTCACCAAGCCTGGTATTGATCTCACAACTCTTGGGTCAAGTCAAGTCACAGGAACTAACCAACGTCCAATATCCACTGGGCCTTAAGAAGAACAACTGAATTGTTGGGACATATAAACCTAATGATCAGAGTCCTTTTTTACCAGAGTTCAATTTTTTGATGTTAATGGTTTTCTCTAGTATTTTTTTATGTTAATGGTTTTCTTTAATTTTTTTTACCAGAGCTCATATTGCAATTTTGACACTAATGATTTTCTCTGGCACTCCGTATTACTGGTTCCAATATTGTGTTCATCTCTATGCTTGGTCGGCTTAGGAGATTTTTGTAGCCTATCATAAGTGCTGATTCCTTAAATTTACGTAGTTTCCAGTGGCGTTCTCTATCTATTATTTCAACTTTATACCAAAAGAGGCACTACTACGCAAGGAATCAAGATCATATACCCCAGTGATTGTAATAAAGGGTTCCGCTCAAAATTCCTAGTACCTGAAGAAGGCCGGAGCGTACAACGGCCGAAACGTTGTACAAATGGCAACAAAAATGAGTACAGTAGTCCGAATAATGTAAATAATGTAACTCAGTAATCTTTTCATCCTTTCTTGCGATAATACTTTGCTTAGTTTTGGGAAAGCATTTTTATTGCTTCAAACCGGGTTCAGATGCCAGTGCCGCATCATCATTTCATCTGTAAATCAATTGATTGCTATTACTATTGGAGGCTCACATCAGTCAGCTTACGTCCGCATCACACAGAAACACTGTTTCCCGTACGGTCTCCGAAGTAAAGCAACGTCGTACCTGTTAAGTACATAGATAGGTGACCGCTTGGGAATGCAAGGTTTTGTAAGATTGGATGTGCAGGTGGTGCAATGGATAGTGGCGCGAAATTGCTAATCGCAGGGCTGAGTTCAGATTCAAGTTGTGTTCGTTGTATTCATTTAAGCGCAGATACCATTCGGAATGGTATCAATCCACCTCCTCTTCCCCAGCTATGGGTTCATAAGTATTACTGAATTACTAAAACCATTATTATCTCAAAAAATAAAATAAAATTACGAGCTAAATATTTTGATTTCGGCATTAAATAGCCCATAGAGGTGTTGATGTGCAGCTAAACAAAAGCAAATCCCACACCAGCCGTAAATAATGACGAAACGGCAAGTTTGCATAAAACAACAATCGCCTTAATATTCTGTTTTCAATTATTCTGAATGATTCCGACTCTTGAATTCCAGTTACTTCGGCCCTTTTTTATGCTCTTCAGCTGCGTTCCTAGTGATCCGACAACGACTGGTACTACTACCATCTTTATATTGCACGTTCTCCATAGATTCTTCGTCTTGAGTCGAAAAATTAATCTTTTGTTCCCGTCCTGCTGTTTACTAATACCATATCTTATCCTCTGACCTAGATTGGTAGATGAGTTTGAAAATTATTATTATTATTATTATTATTATTATTATTATTATTATTATTGACCTTGTTTATTCCTTTCTTCTGGAACATTCTCTGTTTTTCCTTCCTTCCTTCCCTTCCTCCTCCTCCTCCTCCTCCTCTTCCTCCTTCTCTTCCTCGTCGTCTTTCCGTGTTCTTTCGACCGAACCGGTTTTTCTCTGACGCACCACGTCGTACATTAACCCGGTCTCTCCTAATCTTGAAAATTCTTCCCTGTTTTCAAAAGAGATTTGTCAGAGTGAACCAATTCCCCAGTGATTTTAGTTTCTTGCAAGCAAATTCCCTCAAAATTCTTCACCACTTGACGACACCCTCACCCGCCCAACGACAGAAAATGTCGCCATATTTAAGCGCCATCTGCCGACATCTTTTTTTTGCCCGCCTCTGTCTCTTATCTCTCTACTTCTCTCTATATGTCTACTACACACTATCACTCTCTCCCTCTATCCTAGTCTCTTTTGTCTCTCTACCTCTTTCTTACTCTCTCTCTCTCTCTACTCATTCTCTCTTGCACTCTTCCTCTCTTGCGCACTCTCTTTCTTCGTCTCACTCTCTATTCCTCCCGCGCATTCTCTCTCTACTACTTCTCCCTCGCCGCACTCTCTGCTCCTCTCTCACTTTCTTCTCCTCTCTCTCTCACTTTCTACTCCTCTCTCTCTCTCTCTGACTCTCTCTCTCTCTCTTTCCAAACAGCAATTCCTGATAACCTAAGGGGTGGACGGAGGCTTCACCTAAGAGTCGGAATTCTAACACCAAACAGCTAAGTGAGAAATTTACTCACATTTTCTCAGGGCTAGAAATTGGAAACTCCGAGTTCGAATTCCAGTTGAATTCGTTGCATTCACTTACGCGCAAATACCCTTGGGAAAGATATTAATCAGTCTTTGTCCTCCAAAATAAACAAAGATATATAAATTTTAAATCCGAATTGTTAAAAATAAAAAATTTAGTCGGTACAAAAAGTTAACCGTTGTGGTAAATAATTTCTTAATACAAAAACCTTCGAGTTTCTGTCTATCGTTCTCAACGTCAGAGAATTCTAAAAAATTCTGTAAATTCATTTACAGCATTGTCTCAGGATTTGTTTCTCGTAGACTCTCGAGCCTTGGCATCTCGACTTCAGTCACATTCCTTCTTCTTCTTCATGTGCCGTGTCCCTTCAGGACGTAGGCGATCATGGACTTCCACTTGGCTCTATCTCTTGTCGCTCTCAGTAATTTTTCTCTTGGTATCTCTTCTCAGCCCCGCTCCGTCAACCATTTACTCAGACCTGACAAGTACGTCTCGCGCTGCTTTCCCCGGTCTCTCCTTCCATTTATCCGACCTGTGAGTATCAAGTTCTCCAGGCCCTCCTTCCTCATTACGTGTCCCAGGAACCTCATTTGTCTCTTTCTGATATTTAGTTTCAGTTTTCTTCTCGTTTGCATCCTTTCCAACACCTCATCGTTGCACGCGTGCTCTGTCCATGGTATCCTCGGCATCCTTCTGTAAAACCACATTTCTGCTGCCTCAAGCCTCTTCTTCATATTTGATGAGATCGTCCAGCATCCACTTCCATACAGAAGGACAAATATCACATAGCAATCCAGCACTCTTTTCTTTGTTTCTAATGAGATTTTTCTATCTATCAGTACTCTGGTTAGCTTCTGAAATGCGTCTTTGGCCATGCCAATGCGTATTTGGATCTCCATGTCGCACTTTCCGTCCTCTTTCAAAACACTTTCCAGGTATTTGAATTTTTTTACTTGTTTCATTTTGGATTCTTCTACTTGCAGTTGGCATATTGGTCTCCTCTTTTTGCTGATGACCATGCATTCAGTTTTCTTCAGGTTTATGCTCAGTCCTTTCTTTTCCCTTTCTTTTGGTAACTTCTGCAGAAGGTCCTGCATTTTCCTTTCCGTGTCTGCTATCAGCACTGTGTCATCCGCATATCGGATATTGTTGAGATTATGACCGCTAATGACGAATCCTGGCAAGGCTTTTATTTCTCTCATAATTGTTTCGCTGTACAAGTTGAAAAGATCCGGTGAGAAAACACATCCTTGTCTTACGCCCCTTTCTATTTTTGTCTACGTCTTTTCCAAAAATGTTGAGGTTGTCAAGCATCGCTATCAAGTCCCCGTGTCGTACTTTGTCAAACGCCCTTGCGTAGTCCAAAACGCACAGATAAGGGTCCTTCTGCATTTGTATTGCTCTTTCAAATAGCATTCTAGGCATGAATATTGCATTACTCGTTCGAGTATCCTTAATGAATCCGCACCATTCTTGTCCTATCTATGGGCCGATTCTACTGCGCGCTCAGTTCATCAGAATCCGGATGATGAGTTTTGTTATGTGGCTCATTAAACTGATTGTTCGATGGAGTTCACATTCGTTCACCCCTGGTTTCTTCAGTTAAGTGCCATACAGGAAACACGCTTGGGCGATCATATCTCTTTCGAGACATGACTAACTGGGCAGAAGATTATCCTGCAGTAGGTTGTCATTGCTGTATGCGGTAGACTGGTTGCTAGCCAAGGCTATAGAACCCAATCTGTCCTGTTATTAAACCCATAACTGGAAGGAAGAGACGGATGAATACCTCTCCCAAGAGTATTTGCGCGTAAGTGAATGCAATGAATTCAACTGAAATTCGAACTCGGCTCCCCGATTTCTCGTTCCGAGCCGATATCCACTGTACCACAACGCATATCCTAATATATTAGTCATCCACATACAAGCCTGTTTCGCTGTATCAAATCTCATCAGTGTGGCTAGACACATCCAATTATTTCTGGCCAGGATCGAAACTCGACCGATTTGATGTCAGTTGGAGTCGCTACTCCCTCAGCCATATGTCTTCTTAGGTAGTGTTATGAAGATTGATCTGCGGTATATTGCCGATGCTGCAGATTGTGTTTGTTATTTCTGTTTGTCTGTCGACGCCACAGTCTTCTAGGGACATCAACATACATTACTTCCCTGTGTCTTCTCTATAAAGATTACCATGGCAAATGTGCTCTCCTTCGTGGTACCCCCGGCCGCATGCGCGCACTACTAGATTGTCAACCAGGTCTCATTATTTTAGTGTTGAATTATCTAGACGTAACCGCAAGTTCTATTCCAATAGTTTCTCCCGCGTTCAACTCTTTTCCCGTTTCTTGCTTACCTGCGCTTAAAAATTTAAATGCAAAATCAGTTGTCATTTTCTGTTTTCCTGATACCTGTTGCCTTTCTCCTCACTAGTTTTCTCATTATCTTTCACTCCCCCCGTAACTCATTGCGTCTGAGTGGCATTATCGCCTTGTCTACCCAATTGCCACATACGAGGCGAATTTTAAAAAGTTCGTTTAAAAGAATATTCGGCGGACCTGAAGCAGACTGCCACCACGTTTAATTTCGTTGTTCTCATTTTATTTTTACTTTTTTCAGCGCACTTCTATCGATTGTTACTTAAACTTTCCGATTATCAAAAAAAAAAATTGAAAAAATTACAATATTTAAACAAATTTGGTGGTAGGGGTCAGTCTCTCATACAACGTTATAGTAAATCGATACTCCATTTTCAATCCACTATAAGGTTGTATGAGAAACTGCCCCCCACTAAAATTGTTTAAATATTGAAATTTTAGCAATTTTTTTTTTTGTCATTCGTAAAGTTTAAGGTGTAAAAGATATTATTGCACTGAAAAAAGTCCAAAAAAACTTGATAATGAACAAATTTACAGGTGGTAGTAATGTCGTACAGGCGACTGGTTTCAAAATGGAGACTCGATTTACTATAACGTTGTATGAGAAACTGATCCCCCTCAGAAAATGTTTAAATATTGAAATTTTTCAATTTTTTTTTTTTTTGTCAATCGTAAAGCTAAGGGGGTAATCGAAACGACAACGCTGAAAAAAAGTTTTTAAAAAATGGAAAACAACGAAATTAAACGTTGTAGTCTGTTTCAGGCCCGGCGAACATTCTAAAAATTCTATGTAAATATTCTCCGATATTTTTGCAACAAAGTATAGTAAGATAACAGACTGTAGTTTTACCAGTTTAAAAACAACGATGTGTTCGAATTGGTAGCTGCTTTCAAAACTAACCTATAATCTGTACTTCTGAGAAGAGGTAGTATTTACATTATTCACACTGGGTATATAATTGTCATCCACGCGCACGAAAGAAGAATCAGTTGTAGAAAGTGGATCACCGTCCCCCCTATGGGATGAAATTGAAATAATAGATAGAGAAAATCATTGAAAACTAAAAGGGTTCGGTTCAAAATTCCTAGCATCTGAAGAAAGCCGGCGCGTACAACGGCCGAAACGTCGTACAAATGACAATAAAAATGAGGAAAACAGACCGAACAGTGTAAATAATGTAACCTATAATCTGTTGCTAATTGGGGCAAGAAATGATTTCTTAATTTTAACGTCTTCAAAACAAAACTACTCTCTTTTAGTCGTCTGAGACAGTCATTTATGACTTCATTCAGCATGGCTAATGCTAACCCTCAGAAGAGTAGCTTCTTGCGACTCCCCAGGTTAACGTTTTCCACTGATATGATATAGAAAGATGTTATTTATTCAACTGCAGGGTCTGCTGCAGGGAAAGTTGGTTTACCGTGTCGTGCGAGACAATATTTTTTCTCCAAAATCTATTTTGCATATGTAGAAGTCTACCATTCAGCCTTACATTATATATTGGTTTTTACTTCTGGCCTGGTGCTTCTGTCATGCATTTACAGATTCTTGATAACATGTAAGTAAGAATCTGCAATATTATCGATCCTGATCTGGCATCTCGGCGTGAAGACCACGTTTTTGTTGCAGAGCAGCTAACACCCTTCTATCGCTCTCAAATATGGAATGGTCAGCGGAATGAAATGGCTATATAAATAGACATTAATAGAATTCGAGAATTCGGTGTGTCATTGACATTCTGAGGGGATCGAGTGCGTGTGTCACTCGTTCAATTTGTCGGATTCTCCGCCTTCGGGTGGAGAGGAAACCAAACGAGGCTCCGTCGAAGGGTAGTCTCGTCTGAAGAAAAGCGGGTGGATAGGAAACCAAACGAGGCTCCGTCGAAGGGTAGTCTCGTCTGAAGAAAAGCGGGTGGAGAGGAAACCAAACGAGGCTCCGCCGAAGGGTAGTCTCGTCTGAAGAAAAGCGGGTGGAGAGGAAACCAAACGAGGCTCCGCCGAAGGGTAGTCTCGTCTGAAGAAAAGCGGGTGGAGAGGAAACCAAACGAGGCTCCGTCGAAGGGTATTCTCGTCTGAAGAAAAGTAGCCGAAAGTTTTTGTCCGAGCTTAACCCTGGAATACTAACCATCAATTAAAGTTACACCACTAATATCCATCGGTATATCATACCCAATTTTGAAAGTATCAAACAGTATTAAATGATATTACATGAGAGTTCAGGACTCTTTTCGTTCCTGTTGCTTCAAGTCTCTTCTTCATCTGTGAGGAGATTGTCCAGCATTTTCTGCCATATAAGAGGACTGATATTACACAAGAGGTCAGGACTCTTTTCTTTGTAGAAGCACATTTCTGTTGCTTCAAGTCTCTTCTTCATCTGTGAAGAGATTGTCCATCATTCACTGTCATATAGGAGGACTGATATCACATAACAGTTCAGGACTCTTTCCTTTGTAGAAGCATATTTCTGTTGCTTCAAGTCTCTTCTTCATCTGTAAGGAGATATTACAGCATTCACTGCCATATACGATGACTGACATTACATAACAGTTCAGAACTCTTTTCTTTGTAGAAGCACATTTCTGTTGCTTCAAGTCTCTTCTTCATCTGTGAGGAGATTGTCCCGTATTCACTGCCATATAGGAGGACTGATATCACATAACAGTTCAGGACTCTTTTCTTTGTAGAAGCACATTTCTGTTGCTTCAAGTCTCTTCTTCATCTGTGAGGAGATTGTCCAGCATTCACTGCCATATAGGAGGACTGATATTACATAACAGTTCAGAACTCTTTTCTTTGTAGAAGCACATTTCTATTGCTTCAAGTCTCTTCTTCGTCTGTGAAGGGATTGACCAGCATTCGCTTTTATGTAGGAGGACTGATGTTGCATAACAGTTCAGGACTCTTTTCTTTGTAGAAACATTTATTTTGCTTCCTTTCTTTTTTCATCTTTGTGAAGATTGTCTAACATTTACTGCCATGGAGAAGGTTGGGTATTTTATTGCAATTCTTTGTTAGAGAAATGTTCCTATTTCTTCATACTTAGTGTCTGAAAGAAACCTTTTCTTTTCTCATACACGTGAGGATTTCTGTGATCCACTTTCTCGCAACCTATTACTACGTCTAGGCTTCTTTTTCTATGTGCTATGCACTTTTAAGACGTTGATGATCATAGCTCTCCACAATTTTCTGTCCATTTTTATCTTTTAGTAAATTTTGTCTTTTTGCCATCTCCCCTAAACCTTGTTCTACTGTAGCGTAGGGAGCTGGTTAATGATTCTTGGTTTCGGCCTTGTGTCAGACTTAACCGAACTCCCTACAGCTTACAGGATTTATGCAGAGTCATAATCATCAGAAGATTTTTCATCATCCGAAAGTTGGTTGTCGGCAAGTTGGAATATGTGGAATTGTGTGGAATAGCGTAAGAAGAATAAAATATACATTTTGCATTTTAAAATAGAAATTTATTAAAAGGAGGAATAACATAAGTAGTAGTAGTTAAGGTTCAATTAGAAACATTAATAAGACGTTACGGGTAGAGTTTGTACAAAATGTTCTAGTAGTAATTGTTGAAAGAGATAAGGGGAAAGAGAAAGAGAACAAGGTGCGACCTGACCTTATCTCTGGGTCGATTTGAAATTAATTTTAGTTCTTTCGTCTCTCGGCTCCCATCTGTCTCTCTTGACTGGCGCCGAGGTCATTTATATAGTCCTTTTGAATTTCACACTGGATCGCCAAGTCATTCCAAGTCTTACAAGTCGCTCCCATTGGTCAAAAATCATTTTAACATCTACTTGCGAAATCCGGTTTCGACTTTTTCGTTAAGCACATGGTTAATACTTTTTCTATTTGGGAAAACCAGGATTTCACACGTCGTTGTAAATTTTTGTAAAAGTGAAGAGAGTTGATTTAATTAATTTATTATCCGCTACACTACCATCTATCTGCATAAGCTCTCTAAGTGGGTCATACACTGTTTTCCTCAGTGTCTATTGACGTCAATACATGCTGTGTGTGTCAAATTTTCTATACGACCTTTCTACGTCTTTCTAAATTCAAGCGGTTTTTTCTAATCTAAACTTATTTATAAATGGAACTTTTTCTCTCTCTCTCTCTCTCTGCGTGTGGGTGTGTCCGTTACCTATAGACTCCGAAACGGCTGAACCGATTTTGTTGAAAATTTACACAGTTGTATTATTTAGCGTTTCCAAGTGTTCTAAACTAGTTTTTGTGTCAAGGTACCCCAGATGGATATCGAAAATTGATAATCGAAAAAATCGGGTTATAGAAGAAGTGGTCCGATTTTAATCAAACTTGATACACTCATAGACAAAGACATAAGAGACGATATTCAGAAGTTTAAAGGTTGCAGCTATATCCTTGATGACTTATTTGACTCCGATATTGGAAATCGATACCCAGATATCTTACCGGGTCTGATCAAAATCAGTTTTTCAGCCCTTTTATTTTAGTTTTTGCTTGGGTTTAGCTCTAAGCAGGTATAATTGTAGTTCTTAGTCTCAGCCATGATACCATTTACTCAGAGCACTTATTTAGCCTTCAAAATTCAGTTTATGACAAAAAAAACTTATTTGATATCGATACTAGAAAATCAAATTTTGACTTACATCCATTCATTTTTCTTTCAGTCTACGGTTTCGCTTTAACTGGAAAGAACTATTGCTTTTTAGTCTTTCGTGCCAACGTCCAAAGACTCTGAGCTCCAGGACCATGGATTAGTTTTAAAGTTTTCATTACACCCGAGCAACGTCAGGCTATACTGCTAGTGTATATATATATATATATATATATATATATATATATATATATATATATATATAATAGGTGCGATTGGTAAATTGTCGCAATTATTTTATTATTTCAAATATTCTTTAGGCTGAGTCTGAGCTCTAAGGCCATGGATTATTTTTAAAGTTTTCATTACACCCGAGCAACGTCAGGCTATACTGCTAGTGTTAAATAAGTGTCCTTTTTGTTTCCATTGTCTTTAAAACTTCGTCTTAACTCACTTGTTCATCTCATGATATTCCATTACCGTTACTACTACGATTATTACGCGCTTTGATTGCTTGGTTCAAATCCACCAGGTGTTTTCCACAGGAGTGGAGGTTTATTCCTTGTTAGCTGTTTAGGATTGAGTTTCCGGTTCCTTACAAATATTTTGTGTTTTAATTTTTTTCCATTCCCAGTACCCTCTTGCATCTTAGTGACATTACTGCCGAGTTAGGTCGAATTGATAAAAAAAGGCGACAAAATCATTTAAAATCTTATATATTCTATGATTCTGCACCTTAGTGGCATTATCGCCTTACTTGGTGGAATTGATAAGAAGTAGTAACAGAATCATTTGAGATCTTCTGCATTCTATATTTCTGGATTTTAGTGGCATTATCGCCTTGTTGGAGTGAATTGATAAAAATGGCTACAGAATCACTCGAAATCTTCAATATTCTATGCTTCTGAATTTTTTTTTTTTTCATCAAGCATTTGTTGGTAATTTCATATTTTTATCGTTCGAAGTCTTAGAGAAGATTGTCTAGCGTTTTCTATCAAATAGAAGATTAGGCGTTGCAGTTTTTAGTTATTATGGAAATCTTTTTGTCTTAATACTTTGCTTAGTGTCAGAAAGAAGCGTTTGCTTTTCTTATACACGCGAGATTTTTTCTATAAAGAAATGCTGAAGTCAGCAGTTAAATAACAAAAAGAGGATTCACTGTATTAACAATTACTTTTAGAATAACTTAAAACTTTATACACTGTCTATTTTTAATAACATACTAGCAGTATAGCCCAGCGTTGCTCGGGTGTAATGAAAACTTTAAAATTAATCCATGGACCAGACTCAGACTCTTGGATGTTGGCACGAAAGACTAAAAAGCAAAAGTTGTTTCCAGTTAAAGCGAAACCGTAGACTGAAAGAAAAATGAATGGATGTAAGTCAAATTTTGATTTCCTGGTATCGATATCAAATAAGTTTTTTTTG
This sequence comes from Ascarosepion bandense, assembly GCA_037127315.1. Classification (NCBI taxonomy): domain Eukaryota; kingdom Metazoa; phylum Mollusca; class Cephalopoda; order Sepiida; family Sepiidae; genus Ascarosepion; species Ascarosepion bandense. The sequence goes on from JBBBDQ010000558.1 coordinate 72,390, forward strand.
TTGTCGTAAACTGAATTTTGAAGGCTAAATAAATCCTCTGAGTAAATGGTATCATGGCTGAAACTAAGAACTACAATTATATCTACTTAGAGCCAAACCCGAAGCAAAAACTAAAATAAAAGGGCTGAAAAAATAAAGATATACAGGCAGATAAACAGACATACACACAAGCATCTTGTCTTTTATATATATATATATATATATATATATATTATCGATTTTCTGCACTATTGTAAGAACTGCAACCTTGAAACTTCTGAATATCGTTTCTTATGTCTTTCTGTGAGTGTATCAAATTTGATTAAAATCGGACCACTCCTTCTATAACCCAATTTTTTCGATTATCGATTTTCGATATTTATCGGGGGTACCTTGACACAAAACCAAGCTAAGAACACTCGCAGACGCTTATACTACAACTTCGAAAATTTTCAAGAAAATCGGTTCAGCCGTTTCGGAGTCTATAGGTAACGGACACACACACACAGACACACACACAGAGACAAAGTTCCATTTATAAATAAGTTTAGATTAAATATTTGTCTGTGATTTAACTCAATTTGGTCAATCAATATTTTGTTACACTTAACACGTAAGAATATATCAATATGCTATTTCGCAATATGCCATTTTGCCAAAGATTATGTGACCCCTGACGATATCTGAATTGGAATTAATAGAGAGACTGTGGAGAAATAATTTAGAGGCTAATTGAGAGTATGGCTGAATAACAACTACTTCACTGGATTAGTTGAGGATTTTAAAGTGGCAAGAACAAAGGAAACAACCCTGTATAGGGATTAAAATGTTTCTAAATTTGCAGAAGCAGGAATAGAGGATCAAACTGGAAGAAAGTGGACGGCATCGCACGAGCTGAGTACAGCAAAGCAAAGGTTGAAGCAGAATTCGCCGGTAGGAAGAGTGGAAATGGGCAGATCAGGCCAGGGGTTACTGTTCCAATCGCAATCGGAAATACTATTTTCAATATGAGAGCAGATATAGCAAAAATTAGTAAAATAGTGGCCTTGTGTCAACAGGAGGTCCTGGAGAAAATGTGCTACCCTAAAAAAAGTTTGCATGAATGGATCTCTGGTATACTAACCCAGTAACACAAGCCTCCTTAGCAGGCAATGTACGATACATTGCCCACCCCGGAAAACTTCCACACGCCAGGAAAGGATGAGTCTGCACTTTATCCGTTGTAACAGAAGAGAGGATCACTCATACAAGTATTGAGCTGTTGCCCTAAGGCATTAATCGAGGGGCATTACCGGTGGCGCTATGGTAAAGGTTTAGGAGCGATTGCAACAACAATTTCGGGTAGTCTCCAAAATATGAACCAAAATAAAATGATGAATTTTGTCAGAATCGGGGACAAGGTAAAGACATTACAGAAAAAGAAAACGTCACCTCTCAGTTCTGCCCGAGACTGGCAAATGATAATATAGTCCAGCAGCTAGAATTTTCACTGAAAATAATATAGACTAAGCTACCTCCGGATATGATTATTTATTCGAAAAAGACCATGCAAGTCATCATTAACAGTCTCTTGGTAAGAAAGCATGGGCGATGCCCCTGAAAAAAAAAATTGGGAAATATTTACATATTGTAGAGACATGCAAAAGAAGTGATTGGCGAGCTCAGTGCGAAATCGAATGCAGGGGTGTCACTGTGTCGGTTGGTTGGGTTTTATGGCATATCAACCTCGGTAGGTCATTTATTGCCAACTAAATTTTATTTATTGCTGGTAATACCTTTTTCTTTCAACAATTTAAACAATTTATTATTGTTTTTATATAAGTTTTGTGTCTAGTAATACTTTTCTTTTCTTTTCGGGTATCAAGATTCTCTGGGATTTGTTTTTTAAAGTCCCCAAGTCTTAACCTTGTTATTTAACCCATAACTGGAGGGAAGGGATGGATTAATACCTTTCCCAAGGGTACCAGTGCTTAAGTGAATGCAGGGTATTCAACTGGAATTCGAACTCGGCTCACCGATTTCTCTTTCCGAGCCGATATTCACTGCACCACAAGGCACATCCGTCACGAAACGCTTACAGCACCTGGTATTCCCAAGAGGTCACCCATCTAAGTACTTACCAGGCTCAACGTTGCTTAACTTCGGTGATCGAGCGGGAACCGGTGTAATCAACGTGAAATTGCCGTAAGCCCTGTGTCACTATGTAAGATGTTGCCAAAATTAGGTGTAACAATCTTGGAAAAGAACAAGGGCATTCGCTCATTAACAATGGCAGCAAAATGCTCTTAAATGTTTATTGCTTACAACATCAAATGATTGGCAATCAATAAAGAAATAAAGTGAAGTTGCATTTGATTTTTTTTTTTCGAAGGCAAATGGAATGCAGGACTTGGGTGTGACCTAAAACTAGGTCCCTCCAGTAAATCGCGAAAAAACTGCATAGTTACTTTTAAACTGAATTTTTAAAAATGGAAATATTTTTTTGAAACTTTTTTTAGTTTTACTATTCCAAGTAAACAAAATACTCTGGTTTATTTCAAACAGAAATTATATTGATTGGAATATAAAAGTTTGAGATTTTATTTTCAATTTTTTAATTTACCGCTACTTTTGAGCAATCGTCATATTTATAAACAAAAGTTAATTCTCAAACTTAAAAATATTGCAAAAATAAAATATACATCTGTGACACATTATTTTTAGAAAATTAACAAATTTTATGTTAAATTAATCTGATTCACACAAGTATTGCTTATTTATAGTGTGAAATTTAGAATTAAACTATTTCTTTATCACAAATTTGAACGTTTTGACATGTCCGCGTCGTAAATCAAGAATTTGTTGACAGGTTGTTGATTAGAGATAAAGTGTATGGTATCATGGTTGAGACTAAAAACTACATTTATACCTACTTAGAGCCAAACCCGAAGCAAAAACTAAAATAAAAGGGCTAAAAAAAATACAGACATACACACAAACATCTTGCCTTTTATATATATATATATATATAAGTAATTTTCGGTCCTTAATTATGCTTAACGTAATGTTAAAGATTTAGGTTCAAATCTTGGTAAATCGTTTGCAGGTTCTACTCGATCCCCTCAACAGATTTGTGCTGTAAAGGGTCGGAAGCTTCAAGATCATAGAGAAAGTCAACAAAGAAGCTGCACTGGCCAATTTGAATCAGCCCAAGGCCATCGATAAGGTGGATCATCATTTCTTCGAAACTGTCTTCTCGGCGACTGGATTCAAGCCGTAATATCTCTCCTGGATTATCCTTTTCTATGCGAACCCAAGTGCTATGGTGGAAGTGAACGGATTAAGATCGCCCTTTATCGTGACCAGATATATTCACCAGGGGTGTTCCCTCTTGCCCTTGCTCTATGTGCTGGAACCTTTTCTGTGCAGTTGAGGGCGAATCCGGTCCTTAACGGGATTATTTTACCTGGTGCCACTAACTCAACTAGGTACAGTGTTTGTGCCGACGACGTCTCAACGCTTGTATTGCCGAGATTGGCGAAGTCAGAAGAGAGATTCGGATCTGTGAGACGGTCATAGAAGACAAAACTAACTGCGATAAATCTTGTAGTTTGGTTTGTGGACAGGTTGTCTTCTTCCGGGTTCCTTCAGTTGGACGGACGGTACTCGGCGTCTAGTTCGGTCCCGGCCTTCAGTTGGAGAAGAAGTGGTCGGAAGTTCTGGAGGTGGTCTTAGCCACAGTTAATCTGTGACTTCGAAGGAGGCTTTCCTTGAAGGGGAGGTCCGAGGTGTGCATTGTATACATCTACCCCTCATCCTTTACCAGCTTTCAGTTCTGTCTCTTCCGTCCACCTACATAGTTGACCTAGTGAGAGCTTTGTTTTGTCTTCTATTGTGCAACAGAGCTCATATGGTGTGTTGCGTGGTCTGCTACCGCCATCCGGCCTTGGGATGCCGGATATAAAGGTCCGTCGAAAAATATTGCAATTGTATTTCCTTTATCGGATGCGTAAACAGGATAACGAGAATGGCAGAATGAGAAGGGGGATGTCAAAACGTTTTTTCCCGTCTTTGATAAATGTATACTCGGCTGAGATGGAGAACCACCGTTCGCGCCAATGCGACTGCTTTTTCTACAGTGAGTGCCCTCATGCACTGAAACTTCTTTCTCGATTAAAAGCTGTCCTCTCTGATATTCGGCCGTTGTCGAGAAAGGAACATTGTGTTAGGGGATTGTTCCCGATGATTTGATCGAGATACTCGTTCAGACGAAGGGAGAGTTATGATCAGTATGGCCTTGGTCGCACAGGTAAAGGTGCCTCACTAATGATAAGGCATCACTCACCAGACTGAAGATTCGTAATGCGCTCTGGATCGGTAAAAGGTCTTCGCAACGGAACTGGTTGCTTCACCAGAATGCGTTCGAGACTACCTTCACTGCCCGGTCGTACTCAATCTCAATGAACTTATTGAAGACTGCATGATGCGCATGCTGTATGGACAGTTATTTGCCCTGAATGCCAGTTCTGTTTGTAGCAATGTTAGCATGTTGTCATACAGAAGGAAGCACTATGTGTTTCTGAACTTGCTAGCCGTGACGTAAATCTATCTAAACTTATTTATAAATGGAACTTTGTCTGTGTATGTGTGTCTGTGTGTGTTGGTCCGTTACCTATAGACTCCGAAACAGCTGAACCGATTTTCTTGAAAATTTACACAGTTGTACTATAAGTGTCTGCAAGTGTTCTTAGCTAGGTTTTGTGTCGAGGTACCCACGATAAATATTGAAAATCGATAATCGAAAAAATCGGGTTATAGGAGTGGTCCGATTTTAATCAAATTTGTTACAATTATAGACAAAGACATAAGAAACGATATTCATATATACATATATATATATATATATATATATATATATATATATATATATATATATATAAAAGGCAAGATGTTTGTGTGTATGTCTGTATTTTTTTTAGCCCTTTTATTTTAGTTTTTGCTTCGGGTTTGGCTCTAAGTAGGTATAAATGTAGTTTTTAGTCTCAACCATGATACCATACACTTTATCTCTAATCAACAACCTGTCAACAAATTCTTGATTTACGACGCGGACATGTCAAAACGTTCAAATTTGTGATAAAGAAATAGTTTAATTCTAAATTTCACACTATAAATAAGCAATACTTGTGTGAATCAGATTAATTTAACATAAAATTTGTTAATTTTCTAAAAATAATGTGTCACAGATGTATATTTTATTTTTGCAATATTTTTAAGTTTGAGAATTAACTTTTGTTTATAAATATGACGATTGCTCAAAAGTAGCGGTAAATTAAAAAATTGAAAATAAAATCTCAAACTTTTATATTCCAATCAATATAATTTCTGTTTGAAATAAACCAGAGTATTTTGTTTACTTGGAATAGTAAAACTAAAAAAAGTTTCAAAAAAATATTTCCATTTTTGTTCTTGCGTAGAAGATTCACAACACCCCCAGTGAATCGTTAGAAAGTACACCACTGTTCCATCCGGTGATTAAAAAGAATTTCCAGCAAGGATAAAAATTTGGGTGACAGCCTCAACTATACCTCGTAAGGTAGACCATCAATGCTAGGAGTCTTGTCTTTCCCGAACCTATTCAACGCTTTCCAGATTTTCCTCTCCTGTGAATTTTGACCCTCGCAACCAGTCGCTTCGATGCGAGGGAAGTCGACCAAACAGTTCTTGAGCTGAGTCGAGCTCAGACCAGGCTCTCTGGTGAAAAGTCACGAAATTTCCGCATATACGCTTGTCCGTTATCAGGTTTCTACCATCCGGCGACGTGATACGTGCGATATATCTATCGGAGATACGCAATTCTGTGGTCATATGCGTTGCCTCGACAGACATTCAATTTAAACAAGCTCTAACTACTTGGGCTTAGTCCTTCTTGATAAGTGGCGGATTGGGGTAAGAAATGGCTCGTGAATTTTAATGCTTCCAAAACGGAGCTGATATCTATTAACCATCACAGAAAATCGCTCCTACCCTCCATTAGCATGGATCAGGCTAGTCTCCCTGAAAGCAAAACACTGCGCCTCCTCGGCTTAACTCTCACAAAATACCTCAACTGTAATGACTATATAGAATCCATAGCTAAATCCGCTGCTAAGAAAGTCAGTTTTCTGTGTAGGGCCAGGAAGTTATTTCCGTCTGAAATAATCCTGCACATATATAAATCTACCATCCGCCCATGCATTGAATATTGCTGCCATATCTGGTCGGGTGCCCCTGCTATCCACCTAAAGGTCCTTGACAAAATCCAACGGAGAATCTGTAATGTGATAGATCCCGACTTGGCAGCTCAGATACAGTCATTTTCTCACCGGCGCAATGTGGCTTCCCTGTGTCTCTTCTACAAATACTTTCACGGCTTCTGCTCCGATGAACTTAGCTCTCTGGTGATCCCTATATATAAATTTACTCGAGCCACAAAATTAGCAACTAGGTCCCACTCTTTTACTGTGAAAAACCAATAAATTGTAAATTTTACTCCATCAGCTTCTTTTTTCGCACTTCCCGCCTGTGGAATTCCCTTCAAATTACTTGCTTTTCCGACAGCTATAATCTCCAAGTATTTAAATGTAAAGTCAATAGTCATCTCCTAGCTCACTAACCTTCATCCTCTCCCTCATGATCCTTTCTCCGTCCACTCGACTCTCATCAATATTTTCATCCTTCTCTTACACCCACTTCCTGATACCCCTTATAACCTGTCACTCTTTCTCATAAATTTCCTCCTATGTAACCCCCTGCAACAGTGCCTTGCTTGGGGCGATATGATTATATATATATAAAAAAAGCTACCTTATCAATATCTCCAGATTTAACAGCGTCTTCTATACTAGATTCTAGTGCCTTTTGCGGAGATCGTCTATCTAGGTTGAGTCTTCTGCTTTAATCGGCGGCAAAAGACCTAATGGTGTCCTTAAGATGTCCCCATCTTAAGGAGAAACACAGGACAAACATCTTATTTCTAAACACAGAAACCGACAGGCTCCCTTGTATTTATAGTCGTAGCTGATTCTGGAAATCATTCACTTTCAACAAAGCTGTGTTGAATTTCCAGTAACTACCCATTCTAGATTTAGCCATATGTAAGTTTATGCGGACCCGTAGAAGCTTCATGTTCCGTATAAACTCTACTATGAATTGGGAAACCTAAGAATCTTATGTTGACACTCCTAACTAGAACCCAGTCGATGTAGCTAGAAATCTTCACCCCTCCCGAGTTGCCACTTTTTTTTTTTTTACAAGCGTTTCACCCCGAGCAAGGCATGTCACTGCCACTACTGCACAGGGGGCTACGTAGAGTGGAGAAAGGATGATTAAATATAGGAAAGTCAGAGGGTGGGTGATAGGCGGGTAAGGATACCGAGAATGAGGGTTGGGTAGATGAGAGTGTTCTGAGAATAATTGGGAGTTAGTGTGATAGGAGGTGTTTATTGACCCTACATTTAAACACCTGGAGATTGTAACTGTCGGGAAAGCAGAGTTGTGGAAGGGAGTTCCACAGGTGGGAAGCGCGAGAAAAGAAGTTGTTGGAGCTGTTGGAGTAGAATTTACGGTTACATCTTATTTGTTTAACTGTAAAAGGGTGGGACCTAGTTGCTAATCTAGTATCTCGTGTAAATTCGTGCTTAGGCGGCACCAGTGATCTAAGCTCATCGGAGCAGTAGCCATGAAAGTACTTGTAGAAGAGGCACAGGGAAGCCACATCACGCCGGTGAGAGAGCAGCTGCAGCCGGACTGCCAAGTCAGTATCAATCACGTTACAGATCCTCCTTTGTATTTTGTCAAGAAGCCCAAGGAGAGCAGCAGGGGCACCCGACCAGATATGGCAGCAATATTCAATACACGGGCGGATGGTAGATTTGTATATGTGCAGAATAGATTCAGGTGGGAAAAACTTCCGGGCCCTGCACAGGGAGCCGAATTTCATAGCAGCAGATTTGGCAATGGATTCAATATAGTCATTCCATTTGAGGTCCGCCGAAAGTGTAAGATCAAGGAGGCGTAGTATTTTACTCTCTGGGAGGGCTAGCCTGTCCCATGCTAATGTTTTGTTCAAGCCCCTTCTACAGCTTCAGATACTCATTCCGGAACTTTTCAACCGAATCAAGTCTAGTGACAAAATCTCGAATTTTTTTTCGCATCAGAAGTTACGTTAGTACGTTTCCTAGTTCCTCCCGATATCTAAATCAGTATCAAAACCGGCGTTGCAATCACTTACTAGAACTATCCATTTCGACGATAGGTCACTAACCGAACGGTCACTTAAAGGAAAGCTTCCCGCTCCACAGAGTCATTGGGCGCATAAATCCCAATGAATCGAAACGCTTTCTCGTTTATAGTAATACAGCGTTTCTCGGGTGCAATGAAAGCTTTAAAACTAATCCATTCTCAGTTTAAAGAATATTTGAAATCATAAAATAATTGCGACAATTTACCAATCGCACTTAGTATGTATGTATATATATATATACTTGCAGTATAGCCCAGTGTTGCTCGGGTGTAATGAAAGCTTTAAAACTAATCCATGGTCCTGGAGCTCAGACTCTTTGGACGTTGACACGAAAGACTAAAAAGCAATAGTTGTTTCCAGTTAAAACAAAACCGTAGACTGAAAGAAAACTGAATGGATATAAGTCAAATTTTGATTCCCTGGTATCGATATCAAATAAGTCTTTTTCGTCGTAAACTGAATTTTGAAGGCTAAATAAGTCCTCTGAGTAAATGGTATCATGGCCGAAACTAAGAACTACAATTATACCTACTTAGAGCCAAACCCGAAGCAAAAACTAAAATAAAAGGGCTGAAAAACTGATTTTGATCAGACCCGGTAGGATATCGGGGTATCGATTTCCAATATCGGAGTCAAATAAGTCAGCCAAGGATAGAACTGCAAACTTGAAACTTCTGAATGTCGTTTTTTTATGTCTTTGTGTATGAGTGTATCAAATTTGATTAAAATCGGACCACTCCTTCTATAACCCTATTTTTTCGATTATCGATATTTATGGGGAGGGGTACCTCGACACAAAACCTAGCTAAGAACACTCGCAGACGCTTATAGTACAACTGTGTAAATTTTCAAGAAAATCGGTTCAGCCGTTTCGGAATCTATAGGTAACGGACACACACACACACACACACACACACACACACACACACACACACAAAGTTCCATTTATAAATAAGTTTAGATCCAGCACACGCAATCTGCCTGAGGGGATCTGCGAAGACAAACGAGCAGGTGACATCCAAAGAACGACTTACTAACCACGAAACACCCCTCGAGTGTTTATCAAAATATGCTGAAAAGACGTGGAACCTATTCGATAGAACATCCTCAGAGTCACTTGCAATAAAGCGAGTCTCTTAAATACGACATATATTCACACCAAGGCTTTTGAGATCCCTATTGAGCTGTGCGTTGTGGTGCAGTAAATATCGGCTCGCAAGGAGAAATCGGGGAGCCGAGTTCGAATTCTAATTGAATTCTTTGCATTCACTTACGCACAAATACCCTTGGGAAAGGTATTAATCCGTCTCTTCACTCCAATTATGATTTAAATAACAGGACAGATTGGGTTCTATAGCTTTGGCTTGCAATCAGTCTACCGCAGAAAGCAATGGCAACCTACTGCGGGATAATCGTCTGCCTAGTCAGTCATGTCTCTTTCGAGACGTGATCGCCCAAGCGTGTTTCACGGATGGCACTTAACTGACTGAATATAATAACTGGAATCATGATTAAGACTTCTACTGGTCATAAAGGGGGGAATCGGTTTTCTATTGTTATGAAGTAATAAACTGACCCCCCACTAATTACTAATATAATAATATAATACATCTTTTCTCCCTCTAGTTATGGGTTAAATAACTGGACAGATTGGGTTCTATAGCTTTGGCTAGCAATCAGTCTACCGCAGAAAACAATAGCAACCTACTGCGGAATAATCTTCTGCCTAGTCAGTCATGTCTCTTTCGAGACATGATCGCCCAAGCGTGTATCACCTATGGCACTTAACTGACTGACTGAATATAGGAGTTGTAATCATGATTAAGGCTTCTACTGCTAATAAAGTGGGAGGCTGGATTTCTATTGTTATGAAGTAATAAACTAATCCCCCACTAATTACTACGTAATAATATAATACATCTCTTCTCCCTCTAGCTATGAGTCAAATAACAGGACAGATTGGCTTCTATAGCCTTGGCTGGCAAACAGTCTACCGCAGAAAGCAACGGCAACCTACTGCGGTATAATCTTCTACCCAGTCAGCCATGTCTTTTTTGAGACATGATCGCCCAAATTGTGTATCACGTATGGCACTTAACTGACTGAATTTTTCTACAGAAGCATACTGAGAATTCTATGGACCAAACATGTGAGCAGGGACGAGGTTTTGGAGAGAAGAAAATTTATACTAAGCATCAGGAAAATAAAACTGAGGTATTTGGGACACGTAATGAGGAAAGAGGCTCTGGAGAACCTAATGCTCACAGGACGTATATATAGAAAGAGAGATAGGGGAAATCAGCGCAAGACCTACTTGATGGGCTTGAGCCGGTGCTTCACGGAGCGGGGTCTGGGAGAGAAACCAACGAGATATATTTTAAGAGCAACAAGAGATAAGTTCTAGTGGAAATCCATGATCGCTCACGTCCCGATTGGCACATAAAGAAGAAAAATCTTATTTATTTTTATTTTTATTTTTTTTAATTTTTTATTTATTTATTTATTTATTTTTTTATAATGATGTCTCCTCAAGCAAGGCATTCTACTGCAACTGGTGCGCAGGGGGTTACAAAGGAGGAAAGTTACGAGAAAGAAGAACAGGTTGTAGGGAGTGTCAGGAAGTGAGTAAGAGAAGGATGAAAATATTGATGAAAGTGGAGTGGACGGAGAAAGGAGCATGAGAGAGAGGATGCAAGTTAGTGAGATAAGAGATGACTATTGACTTTACATTTAAATTCTTGGAGTTTGTAGCTGTCTGGGAAGCAAGTAAACGGAAGGGAACTCCACAGGCGGGATGTGCGAGAAAAGAAGCTGATGGAGTAGAAGTTGCGTTCACATTTTATTGGTTTCACTGTAAAAGGGTGGGACCTAAATGCTAATCTAGTGGCTCGAGTAAGTTTATACATAGGGGGCACCAGTGAACTAAGTTCATGTTAGGGCGCCACTCCTATTTGACTACAAATGGACTGTTCCCATTGCTATATATAGCAATGGTGGATTCTCTACAAGAGAGTCGCTTGAGAGTCACTAGACTGACGACTCTACGACACTGTCAGCTCTCTGTCTTCGCGTAGAGGGCGCTCTCTGCTTCCGAGCAGAGAGCAATAACCCAGTCGTGGCTCCGCCGAAGGGTAGAACCACGACTGGGCAAAAATAGACAGACATTTTTTGGCCCAGCTATATGGCCGTGAATACCCACTATAAAATGACCATGTGTTACATCCAGCCTACGTGGGAAGGCTAGTAAATACAGTCGTAGAGAGTCACTTGAGAGTCTCTAATGAGTTACTGAAGAGTCAGTGCGAGTCAGTGAAGAGTTAGTCACACTTCCGGTGGCGTACTGGAAGTAATCACGTATACACACGTCTTACGACGGATTGGACTCTTGTATCTTTCTATTGTAAATATTACTAATCACTTCTGTACATACTAACCGTCTTTCCGCGGAATACAACTTATATTCTGATTCTGTTGTTGAGTTATTCATTTATACTTGGCGACTTAACAGTTCACAAAAACGGAAATGATTCGTTTTCCGACTGCTTCTAATTCTGGGGGTTTATAAGTCCCCCTCCGGTGTAACTAGGTGTTCATATTGTCTATCCTGTTTAACAAATTCATCAATGTCTACCACACAGTGAGGATGCGACTTCCATGTGGAGGGGAAAGCAGTTGATGTACTTTCTTTGGACTTCCCATTTCTCATGTCATTATCAACTGTTGAGGCTGCTGTCGATTCCTTTTCCTCTTATTTTCCAGTGTCACTTTTTCAGGGGTTGCAAAGAAGAGCTTCGACAGCCCTACTAATATCTTCCTCATCCATTGTAGACGAGGTAGGATTGGCAAAAGTCTACAAAATGTCTTGTCCGAAGTTGAAAAAGAAATACAAAACACAAAACTGTCACAAAAGAATAACACCATCAAATCAAACGCACAGTCCTTCCCTCGCCAACAAATAATCCTAAACATTGTCGGGTAGAAACAATAATAATTCGAAACACAGTAAGAAAAGGTCAAGCCGGCACAATAACAAGAGGTCAACACAATAAAAACAGGTCAACCTAAATAAGAACAAACTAAAAAAGCAATTAAGTGGACATAAATTATAAAGCAATTAAGCTGATATCCTTTCGCGCGTACATTAAAAAGCAATAAAAAGAAATCAAACACCAACACAATAAAAATAAAATCAACCCACAGAAATGTTACTAAACAGAAAGATCGATATATTGCTTACCAGATTGAAACCGTTACTGCGTTTGATTGTTTTTTTTTATTTTTTATGAAAGAGCGAAGATTGCTATTGAACCGGAAGTTATACGTGATTGGACTATAAGTTGTAGTGTGTAATTTAAAGAAATAATTGTAGCTGACGGGGGACACACAAGCCAATGCCTGATCAGTATTGGCTGGGACACACCACGGAAAAGAAGTATGATGTTGAAAGACTCAAAACCCCTAAAGAAATACGGCTAGAAATATGACTGATGAAATCACCCAACAGATGTATTTACGATATATTTCCTAAATAAACGGAGTGAGATCATTAGTATGTGTCGTCATAGAAATAAGTATAAATTGCAACAATGCTCCTATTCTTCCAATTAGTAACAATAATTTTTTTAAAAATTTGGCTAAGCAGTTACTTCCACTCTATCTACCACTACTAACTCAAGGGTCAAGCCACATACCTACCAGTACCAAAGAAGAAATTCCTTCTAAAATTCTGCTAGCTTAATCCAATAAACCCAATACAGATAAACTTAAAATTTTGAAATTTCAATACCAGAATATACTCCTAAATAAAGGGAGTAAGATCACTAGTATGTGTCGTCATAGAAATAAGTATAAATTGCAATAATTACCCTCTTCTTCCAATTAGTCACAATAAGGTTTTTTTTTTTTAAATTTGGCTAAGCAGTTATTTCTCCTCTACCTACCACTACTAACTCAAGGGTCAAGCCACATACCTCCCACTACTAAAATTTCGCTAGCTTAACCCTATAAAAAACAATGTCCCCCAACCCCTTCCTTTACTAGACCAAACCATCTGGGCTTAGGATTTTTAGAATGCATGTCTTAAAATGACATGTTGAAAATGGATATTTCCCCTCTAAATTCTATCTGAATTTACAGATATATATATATATATATATATATATGTATATATATATATATATATATATATATACAAATTTGAAGGCGGTTTCTTCACACAAAAAAACAAGGTCAAAAATGCCCACATAAACATGTCCGCAAATTCTTTGTTTTTTGAGTTTAAAGATGCTCTTAAATGTACGATCCAAGATACAATCCAAAAATACTTTTACAAATTTGGGGCTGGTTCCTGACATCAAAACAAGGTAAAATATCCATATAAACACATGCCCAAAAGACTATCGTTGTACCTAGACACAGCAACTCATAGCAAAGTTCCAAAATGTCCTCCGCCCGTTTGCTTCTACGCTACACCCGTCGGATCATCGACTGACGGACCCTTTCGAATACCCTAATACGGTGTCGAACGGTTTTGCAGGTTATCATTTTTTTTTTTAATCATCTCACCCCAAGCAATGCATTCCACTGCCACTATTGCGCATGGGGCTACATAGGGGAAGGTAAAGAGAAGGAGTGGTTAGACATAGGGAATGTCAGGAGGAAGGTGACAAATGAGTAAGGATAGCGAGGATGAGGGTTGGGCAGATGGGAAGAGTGTTTGATAGAATGGGAGCAGGTTAGTGTGTTAGGAGGTGTCTATTGACCTTACATTTAAACTGGAGATTGTAGCCGTCGGGGAAGCAATCGTGTGGAAGAGAATTCCACAGTCGGGAAGTGCGAGGAAAGAAACTGTTGGAGTAGAAGTTGCGGTTGCATTTTATCGGTTTCACTGTAAAAGGGTGGGATCTAGTTGCTAATCTAGTATCGCGTTCAAATTCGTATTTAGGGGGCACCAGTGATCTAAGTTCATCGGAGCAGAAGCCGTGAAAGTATTTATAGAAGAGACACAGGGAAGCCACGTCGCGCCGGTGGGAGAGAGACTGCAGGCGGTCTGCCAAGTCGGTATCTATCACATTACAGACCCTCCTCTGAACCTTATCGAGAAGCCCTTAAATGTAAGGTCAATAGACACCTCCTAACACACTAACCTGCTCCCATTCTATCAAACACTCTTCCCATCTGCCCAACCCTCATCCTCGCTATCCTTACTCATCTGTCACCTTCCTCCTGACATTCCCTATGTCTAACCACTCCTTCTCTTTACCTTCCCCTATGTAGCCCCATGCGCAATAGTGGCAGTGGAATGCCTTGCTTGGGGTGAGATGATTAAAAAAAAAAGTTCATTTTAGTGCCATACGTGATACACGCTTTGGGCGATCATGTCTCGAAAGGGACATGACTGACTGGGCAGAAGATTATCCCGAGGTATGTTGCCATTGCATTCTGCGGAAGACTGGTTGTCAGCCAAGGCTATAGAACCCAATCTGTCCTATTATTTAACCCATAACTAGAGGGAAGAGACTGATTAATACCTTTGCCAAGGGTATTTGTGAGTAAAATAATGCAAAGAATTCAACAGGAATTCGAACTCGGCAGCCCGATCTGTCGTTCCGAATCGATATCCACTGCACCACAATGCACATTTCAACTGTATCTTTACCTATTTCAATTTCGGCATTTTTCAGATCGTTCTGAATTTCTTTTCTAGCCGAGTCGTTTAATTTACGCCGACGACCATTCCTTTGAATGTTTTCAGTAATATTACACATTTTTTTCATTTTCAAACAACAGGACCCAGTGTACACACAAGCAAATTTAAATCTTGAGCAATTTTTTCATACCCCTTGCCATCTTTGGGCAGCTCTATAATCTTCCGTCGCATATCATTTAAAAATTCTTCTGTTTTAATCATTTTGATTAATTCAAATAGCGGAACAGTCTGTAGTGTACCAAACATGTTATCATTATGTACCGATTGAGTGATGTGCTTGGTTAATACATACATTGAAGACAACCTGTGATTAGTTGAAACCATATCAAAATAGCTGAAAATAGTTTTAAAATACCCTTTTTATTGTATAACTAGCAGTATAGCCCGGCGTTGCTCGGGTGTAATGAAAAATTTAAAACTAATCCATGGTCCTGGAGCTCAGATTCTTTGGACGTTGGCACGAAAGACTAAAAAGCGATAGTTTTTCCAGTTAAAGCGAAACCGTAGACTGAAAGAAAAATGAATGGATGTAAGTCAAATTTTGATTTCCTGGTATCGATATCAAATAAGTTTTTTTCGTTGTAAACTGAATTTTGAAGGCTACATATGTCCTCTGAGTAGATGGTATCATGGCTGAAACTAAGAACTACAATTATACCTACTTAGAGCCAAACAAGAAGCAAAAACTAAAATAAAAGGGCTGAAAAAATACAGACATACAGGCAGATAAACAGACACACACAAACATCTTGCCTTTTACATATATATATATGTTATCGATTTTCTGCACTATTGTAAGAACTGTAACCTTGAAACTTCTGAATATCGTTTCTTATGTCTTTGTCTATAAGTGTATCAAATTTGATTAAAATCGGACCACTCCTTCTATAACCCGATATTTTCGATTATCGATTTTTGATATTTATCGGGGTACCTCGACACAAAACCTAGCTAAGAACACTTATAGTACAACTAAGGACGCTTATAGTACAACTGTCTAAATTTTCAAGAAAATCGGTTCAGGCGTTTCAGAGTCTATAGGTAACGGAAACACACATATACACACACACACACACACACACACACACACACACACACAGACAAAGTTCCATTTATAAATAAGTTTAGAGTTGTATAGGTGTTAAATACTTTTGCACACAATCAAGTTCGAAAATGGTAGTAAAATTCATTTAAACAATGTTTCTCAATTTTTCCCTCTGTTTAGTTAGACAATGTTCATTAAAATATTAAATATAATTTAAATTGAACATGTTTTTATTTTAGAATTTATAAAAACTGATGTGTTAAATACTTTTGCTACCCACACTATATGTATATATAGATATAGTGTTGAGTTGTGATAATGTTTAGCGTTAGTATTGTTGTTTTTTCAGTAACATACTGATAAAAAAGGTACTTTGACAACCGGGTATTTTATGGTGAAGTACCCGATATAGGATAGAGATAGAGAGTTAATAGGGTTAATGTAGAGAAGTTTGTCACTTAACTAAGCAGAATCACGCTGACTTCGATGTTTCGTGAGAGTAACGTTATATATCTGCACTCGTCATGGCTAAGTTTTCGAATTGCTATCGCGTCCCAGATATTTTTTTCTTTTTAATGATGTCTTATTTGCGGATGGTTGATTTTCATTTTATTGTGCCATGTTTGATTTCTTTTTATTACTTTTTAATGTACGCATGAATGGATATCCACTTAATTGCTTTATATTGAATGAATGTCTGCTTAATTGCTTTTTAGTTGCTATATTCTTGTCATTTAGGTTGACCTATTTTTGTTGTGTTGACCGCTTTTTATTGCGTTGGCTTGACCATTTTCTTACCGTGTTAGCATATATGACCATTTCCTTTTTAAGCCATGGTTAAGTGTTTGTGTTATGGTGTGTTTGTGGGCTTTATGTGTGATTTTTCCGTTTGGAGTTTTTGATTTGGAGTTTGCAGTTGCTATATTTTTGTTTTTGTCGTGATTGAGTGTCTGTATATTTGTATTTATATATATGTGCTAGTTTTGTATATATATATATATATATATATATATACAGTGGGGAAAATAAGTGTTGGACACATCCCATTATTCTTTATTTAACACATTTTTTATGCAGCGAATAACGCGAAAATTTAACAAGAAATAGTTACTCATTTAACAATAACAAATAACTTTAGAAATTGGAACATTTTAATGCATAACAAAAATTATATAATAAAAACGAGAATAGCCTGGAAAAAAAGTGTTGGACACACTAACACAATTTCATCTAATATTTAGTTGAAAACCCCTTATTGGCTATTACAGCTTCGAGGCGTTTTCTATACGACGAAACTAATTTGTGACAACGATTAGGCGAGATTTTGGCCCACTCTTCAACACATACTTTCTTCAAATCCTGAATATTACGTGGATCTCGCTGGTGGACCATGATTTTGAGCTCTCTCCATAGATTTTCTATAGGATTTAAGTCTGGGGACTGACTGGGCCACTTAAGAACATCTATTTTGTTCTGTACGAACCAATCGGAGGTTATTTTAGCAGTATGTTTGGGATCATTATCTTGTTCAAAGATCCATCCCTGTCGCATACCTAACGCATTGGAAGCAGGCAAGAGATTATTTTCAAGAATTTCCCGATATTTGGCTGCATTCATCTTTCCATCTATAATATGAAGTGACCCAGTACCATTTGAAGAGAAGCATCCCCAGAGCATGACATTTCCACCACCAAACTTTACAGTGGGGAGGGTGTTCTTGGGATCGTGCGCTGTGCCATCTCTTCTCCATACTCGACGTATAGAGTTAATGTCGAAAAGTTCAATTTTCGTCTCATCGGACCAGATCACATTATTCCAGTAATCATCTGTTTTCAATAAGTGGCTTCTTGCAAACTCCAGACGAGCATTAACATGACATTTTTTTAGTAATGGTGTCTTTCGAGGTGTACACGATTTAAGACCGTTGCGTCGGAGTACATTACTAATCGTTGATTTCGTTACTACTATCCCTGCTTTTTCCAAATCTTTCTGAAGTTCGCCTCGTGTTGTTCTCGGTTGCTGCTGAACTTTTCGTACAATCTTCCTTACTGCTCGATCCGACATCTTGCGAGGAGCTCCGGTGCGCGGACAGTTCACGGTTGAGTCATGCACCTTCCATTTCCTAATAAGGTTTCCTATGGTGCTTACAGGGATTTTAAATTGAGCAGATATACGCCGATAACCAATTCCATTCTTGTGCTCGGCAATAATCTTATCACGGACGACTTGAGAGAGTTCTTTACGTTTACTCATCCTGAGAACCTTCACGCGTGATGGCTTACTGGTGACTAACATGTTCCAATACTTTCCAACGACGTAGAGTATGGTTGTGCTGAAAGAAAAGAGAACTCTTTAACTTCCGCTTGTACCTTCCAGAAGTGAATTACTTCCCTTGACTTTTTCTTTCCTTCTTTCTTTATTCCTTCTAACTAAGCTGCAGATTCACGGCGTCTTATACCTTGCTTAATTCTTAGTTAAATAAAGCTTATCTTAAGCTACCTCCGTATCTGTCTTTTTATTACAATGGTCTACAACAATCGAGACACTTCTAAAACGTATAATAGTGTCGGCAAATTAAAATGCAAATAACAATTTCCAGCATTATTTATAAAAAATAATAATAAAATATAATTTAAAACAATGTGTCCAACACTTTTTTTCCAGGCTATTCTCGTTTTTATTATATAATTTTTGTTATGCATTAAAATGTTCCAATTTCTAAAGTTATTTGTCATTGTTAAATGAGTAACTATTTCTTGTTAAATTTTCGCGTTATTCGCTGCATAAAAAATGTGTTAAATAAAGAATAATGGGATGTGTCCAACACTTATTTTCCCCACTGTATATATATATAGTACTGTGTAAAAGTATTAGGACAAGAACTATTTTATCTTTTATGAGGCATATTGACAGAAAAAACAATTTAATTAAAGTAATTTTATTTGATTTACTCAACAAATGCTTTAACAAGAAAAAAAATACTTATTACAAAATATATTTAATATTTAGTATAATAGCGTTTTGCTTTGAAATAATCAAATAATTGCGACAATTTACAAATCGCACCTAGCATATATATATATATATATATATATATATATATATATATATATATATATATATATAGTACTGTGTAAAAGTATTAGAACAAGAACTATTTTATCTTTTATGAGGCATATTGACAGAAAAAAAACAATTTAATTAACGTAATTTTATTTGATTTACTCAAAAATTTAACAAGAAAAAATACTTGTTACAAAATAAATTTAATATTTAGTATAATAGCCATTTGCTTTGATCATAGCCTTCATTCTGTCAGGCATTGACATCGCAAGCTTCTTTAATGTATCTAATGGTATCTCCTGCCAAGCAGCTTTATTTGTTCCTAAAGTTTGTCTTCCGAAAGAACAGTAGATTTATCAATTTTTTTATCCAAAATATCCCATAGATACTCAATAGGATTGAGATCAGGGCGTTGTCGGGGCCAATTCAAATTCCGAAGTCTTCCTTCCTCTTCCTTTTTAGTTAAATAATTCTTACAAATGTCTGGCTTTTCACCCTGTATTTGAATTTCAGTGAAGTTTTTAGGAAAATCACTCCTGTCCAAATATTTTTGCACATTACCGGTTGTGTTCAAAAGTGTTAGAACATGGGTGATTTTAAACTTTATTTTAATGCCTCATAAAAGATAAAATTGTTCTTTTTTTTTTTAATCGTATCACCCCGAGCAAGGCGGTAACGCCACTGATGTGCAGGGAGCTACGTAATAGTGAAAAGATTGGAAAAGAGAAAGCAGGAAACCACATCCTAAACAGGGAACAAGGGATGAGCCTCTTAACCTGTTCAATAGACGTGGGCGGAGTGTGAACCGGGCGATAGATAGATCTATCTACTCCAATTGAAAAAAAACAAAGTGAGAAGATTGGAAAAGAGAAAGCCGGAAACCACATCCTAAACAGGGAACAAGGGATGGGCCTCTTCACCTGTTCAATAGACGTGGGTGGAGTGTGAATCGGGCGATAGATAGATCTATCTACTCCAATTGAAAAAAAAAACGAAGTGAGAAGATTGGAAAAGAGAAATCCGGAAACCACATCCTAAACAGGGAACAAGGGATGAGCCTCTACACCTGTTAAATAGACGTGGGTAGAGTGTGAACCGAGCGATCTTGTTCTAACAGCGAAACAAATCTGTCTGCGAATAACTATAGATAGATAGATAGATAGATAGATAGATAGATAGATAGATAGATAGATAGTGAACATGCCGTCGTAGATAGGTAGATATGAACAGATATATATATATTGCCGGAGGCAAGTGGATGCTTAACCACGCGGATGAGCTGTGATACAGCAAAACAGGCTTGTATGTGGATGACGATTATTATGCTCTCATTATGATTGAGCAATCTAGAGAGGAAAATTAAAAAAAAACAGTTACCACTTCGGCGATGTATGCATAGCTCTTCAGCAATGAATTGAGTTCTTTCGGTGACTGGCGTGTGTATACGCCGCTTATATATAAGACGCTAAAATTTCCCTTCTCTGATTCCTTGGCCTATGGCTTACACCGACTGAGAACTAATCGGTCGAGTTTCGATCTCGGCCGGGGCAAGTGAATGTCTAGCCACAATGATGAGCTGTGATACAGCGAAACAGGGTTGTATGTTTATGACGTATATATATATATATATATATATAATCAATTCACCCCAAGCAAAGCAGAAATGTCACTAGTGTGCAAGGGGTTAGAGGGAGAAAAGAAAAAGTGCAGGAGATGTCGAAGAAAAGATAAGAGATGGATGGGAATCAAGTAGATAAAATATGGCAGTTGACGTTGCATTTAAACTTTTGGAGATTGTAGCTATTGGGATGTTCATGAAAGGATAAGAGATTGTTGGGAATCAAGTAGATAAAAGATGGCAATTGACGTTGCGCTTAAAACTCTTGGAGATTGTAGCTATCAGGGAAGCAAGTATGCAGAAGGGAGTTCCACAGGCAGAGAAAGAAAGGATAAGAGAAAGATGGGAATCAAGGAGATAAAAGATGGCAATTGACGTTGCGATTAAACTATTGGAGATGGTAGCTATCAGGGAAGCAAGTATACGGAAGGGAGTTCCAAAGGCAGGGAAAGAAAGGATAAGAGAAAGATGAGAATCAAGGAGCTAAAAGATGGCAATTGATGTTTCATTTAAACATTTGGAGATTGTAGCTATCAAGAGATAGATAGATAGATAGATAGATAGATAGATAGATAGATAGATAGATAAGAAAAGAGTGATCGATAGATAGATAGATAGATAGATAGATAGATAAGAAAAGAATTCGATAGATAGATAGATAGATAGATAGATAAGAAAAGAGTACGATAGATAGATAGATAGATAGATAGATAAGAAAAGATTACGATAGATAGATAGATAGATAGATAGATAGATAGATAAGAAAAGAGTGATCGATAGATAGATAGATAGATAGATAGATAGATAAGAAAAGAATTAGATAGATAGATAGATAGATAGATAGATAGATAAGAAAAGAGTACGATAGATAGATAGATAGATAGATAGATAGATAGATAGATAGATAGATAGATAAGAAAAGATTACGATAGATAGATAGATAGATAGATAGATAGATAGATAAGAAAAGAGTGCGATCGATAGAATAGATAGATAGATAGATAGATAAGAAAAGAATTCGATAGATAGATAGATAGATAGATAGATAGATAGATAGATAAGAAAAGAGTACGATAGATAGATAGATAGATAGATAGATAGATAGATAGATAGATAGATAAGAAAAGATTACGATAGATAGATAGATAGATAGATAGATAGATAAGAAAAGAATTCGATAGATAGATAGATAGATAGATAGATAGATAGATAAGAAAAGAGACAGATAGATAGATAGATAGATAGATAGATAGATAGATAGATAAGAAAAGATTACGATAGATAGATAGATAGATAGATAGATAGATAGATAGATAGATAAGAAAAGATTACGATAGATAGATAGATAGATAGATAGATAGATAGATAGATAGATAAGAAAAGATTACGATAGATAGATAGATAGATAGATAGATAGATAGATAAGAAAAGATTACGATAGATAGATAGATAGATAGATAGATAAGAAAAGATTAATGATAGATAGATAGATAGATAGATAGATAAGAAAAGATTAGATAGATAGATAGATAGATAGATAGATAGATAGATAGATAGATAGAAAAGATTACGATAGATAGATAGATAGATAGATAGATAGATAGATAGATAGATAGATAAGAAAAGATTACGATAGATAGATAGATAGATAGATAGATAGATAGATAGATAAGAAAAGATTACGATAGATAGATAGATAGATAGATAGATAGATAGATAGATAGATAGATAAGAAAAGATTACGATAGATAGATAGATAGATAGATAGATAGATAGATAGATAGATAGATAGATAAGAAAAGATTACGATAGATAGATAGATAGATAGATAGATAGATAGATAAGAAAAGATTACGATAGATAGATAGATAGATAGATAGATAGATAGATAGATAGATAGATAGATAGATAGATAATGAGCAGACTAGAATAGATAGATAGATAGATAGATAGATAGATAGATAGATAGATAGATCGATAGATAGATAGATAGATACCTTGGGACAGAGTGTAAGAAGTCGTTTCGTGATTTCCCCAAACCCATTAGTGCTAAGAGGAGACCCAAACATCCCGAACCTAAATTAGAACTCGATTAACTACTTTCATTTTTCTTCTAGATAACTATCACGCACCTTTATATATATAATGTTTTAATATTTTTCATACCTTCATAATTAGATATAATATCTTCCTGTTATTTGTCATGTAACCCTATGATGGCCTCGGATTTCTCCGCCCCCTAACTAACCCAGATCTAATTCAAGGTAAAAAAAAATAAAAAACAAATAGTTAATAATAATGATAATAATAATTAAAGACATTCGCGAATAAAAGAGAACGTCCCGGTTTACCATTCCAACTTGCAGGAACTAGTTCCAACGACAAAAGACATTCTTCGATCCCTCCATTTTATTCCTTGCACCAATAATACAACTCGCAGCTTTTCTGCCCTTTCCTCTCCTTTTCTATTTTCGCAATTTACCACTTTTGACCGGCCACCCTCCCACCTCGGGCCCTGCTTCGCTTTCTTGTCTTTTACAGCCCCACCGCTGCCAAAACCCCTTAACCACGGCCTCCCTGCAACTCGTTACCTGTCTCTGTTTGTTAGTCTCCGCTGTCGAGATTTTCACTGTCAATTCCTCTTCTTTATATGCAAATCCGATAAGGCAGAAAGAAATAAAAATTGAACGAATGGCACGGAGAAGTTGAGAGGGTGGGGATTGAATCGCCATATGAAAGCCATCTTGTTAACCTTCAGGTCAGGGAATTTCTGGCCCAACACTCTTGAGCTCCATTCCATCGGTTTATTTATTTATTTCCTTCCCCCAATCAATTTTTTTTGCATTTCGCATTTCCTTCTTTGTTGCTATTTGCTTGCTTCAATAAATTTTCCTTCCTCCATTTTTTTAATCTTCCTTCATTAATTTCATTTTTACATTGATTTTGTTTTATTTTTCATTCGAATTTTTCCTTCTTTTCATTCTTTCTATTGATTTATTTTTCATTTTCTTTTCTTCATTTTCACTTTTTCACCCTCAATTTTTCTTTCATTGACTCTTGTTCTTTGTTGTTAGCGAAGTTCCTGTTTTTGACTTCGTTTTTTATGATATCTTCTTTTCTGAATTTTTTTTCTTACAAAATTCTCATTTTATACTTTTTTTTTATAATAGTGTCGCCCAATCAAGGTATTTTACTGCCACTTTTGAGTAGGGGGTTACATAGAAGGTAAGTTATAAGAAAGAGTGACAGGTTACAGGGGGTGTCAGGAAGAGGACAGGAAAAGGATGAGAATACTGATGAGAGTAGAGTTGACGGGGAAAGGAGCATGAGAGAAAGAATTCAGGATAGTGAGATAGGAAATGACTTTTTTTATAATCATATATACCCAAGCAAGGCATTTTACTGCTACTGTTGAGCAGGGGGTTACATAGGAGGAAAGTTATGAGAAAGAGTTGCAGGTTATAGAGGGTATCAGGAAGGGGGTAAGAGAAGAATGAGAATACTGATGAGAGTCGAGTGGACGGAGAAAGGATCATGAGAGAGAGGATTCAGGTTAGTGAGATAAGAAATGACTATTGACTACATTTAAATTCTTGGAGATTGTAGCTGTCGGGGAAGCAAGTAAACGGAAGGGAATTCCACAAAACTGCGAGAAAAGAAGCTGATGGAGTAGAATTTGCGTTTCACGTTATTGGTTTCACAGTAAAAGGGTGGGATCTAGTTGTTAATTTTGTGGCTCGAGCAAATTTATGCATGGGGAGTAGCAGTGAGCTAAGTTCATCTGAGGAGAAGCCATGAAAGTATTTGTAGAAGAGACACAAGGAAGCCACATTGCGCCGGTCAGACATTGACTGCATCTGAGCTGCCCTGTCGGTATCGATCACATTACAGATTATCTTTTGGATTTTGTCAAGGACCCCTAGGTGGATAGCAGGAGCACCCGACCAAATATGGCAGCAGTAGTCGATGTACGGGCGAATGGTAAGTTTGTATATTTCGTGACAATTGTACTTCCTTTGCTTCCGGCTTTAATTTTCGTTCTCTCGGCGTTTTCACTTTTTTTTTCTTCTCTTTTTTTCTGTTTTTAAACTTTCATTTTATTATTCTTTGTATTCTTTGTTCGACTTTGACGGGCTTTTTTTCTTTCCTTCTAATCCGTTTTCAGCTTTTAGTCTTTCTCTTCGTTCTCCGCTTTTGTTATTCCGATCCCGAATTCTTGGCTGTTTTCATTACAAATTTTTTGTTAAAAGCTGTTACATTTAATCAACTAATTTCTTCCCTTTCAATTATCATCATTTCTCAAATATATATATAAAATATTAGAATTAACCGTTTATCATCATATATATATATATATATATATATATATATATATATATAATAATATAGAAATTAACCGAATTAATCAAATTAACCATTAATCATATATATATATATATATATATATATATATATATATATATATATATAAGAATATCGAAATTAACCGATTAACCTCATATATATATATATATATATATATATATGAATATCGGAATTAACTGATTATCCTCATATATATATATATATATATATATATATCGGAATTAACCGATTATCCTCATATATATATATATATATATATATATATTGTGTGTATTTTGGCAGCATTTTTTCATTAATGCAGGTTTCATTGAATAATATAGACAAGTTTTGTCTATTAATTTTGTGTAGGATCCGTTCATACCGTCTGATATACTTGATGGTGATGTCGTTAAAAGACAACAAAAAATATAATTGAGTGTGGAGGGATTTTTATTAGTAGGTTTTTGATACGGTGAGATAGTAAATTTATTGTTGTCAGTGTTAATTAATATATCAAGAAAAGGAATTTTGTTATCTTTGCTAAGTTCATAAGTAAATTTTAAAACTGAGTTATTTTGAAACTGTTTTTGAAGTTGTAAGATTTCATTAGTATTTTTAATTGATAGTAGGATATCATCAACATATCTTAGATATATTGATGGTTTTGTAAATTTTGTAAAGGTAGTATTTTCAAGGTTAGACATGTAGAAATTACTAAAAATCGGACCAAGCACTGAACCCATGGAGACTCCGTCACGTTGTATATATATAGTGTTGTTTGGATCAACAAAAGGCACTTCAGTAGTACAAGCTAGTAGAATTTTTCTTAGGATGTTGGGATTAATTTTGAGTGGGGGTAATGAAGGATTACTGTAAACATTTCTTATAATTATATCAATAGTTTCACTGACGGGTACATTAGTAAAAAGGTTTTCCACATCAATAAATCTTTCCAACCACCAACTAACTAAGCACCAAGAAGAATTACTCAACCTTGGACCTAACTGCCATATATACCGTAAGTATAACCAGCTTACTAAAAAAATTGAAATAGAAACGCTCTATCAAAGCATCACTAAATTACAAGATGAAAAACTTATAACCGTTAAACCCGAACTGAAAGATCTACTTAAGGCTGAGGCAATCAAAGATCGCCATGATAAAAGCAGAAGCTCCTCAAAAATTCTATCGAAACAACTAAAAAGTGCCGCGCACGAACTACGCAACCACCTTCACATAATTGTAAAAAAAGCTGACAAGGCTAACATCTTTGTTGTACTTAACAAATCAGATTACAACACAAAACTCAACCACATACTCCATGACCACACAAAATTTAAAAAAATTAACAAAAACCCGACACACCAACTAAAATCTAAACTTAATAAACTCATTAGTGCCAACAACGCTGATCAGAATTCCTTAAAACTCCCTAAAATTATTGGTGACTATAAACCTGGTTACATATACGGAACCATAAAAACTCATAAACCTAACTATCCTCTCCGCCCTATCATATCCCAAATTCCTACTCCTGTATACCAGTTAACTAAACATATTAACCAGCTTATCACACCCTACCTTCCGAGTAAATACAGCATAAAGTCAACCCTAGAGGCAATCCAAATCCTCAAGAGTGAAAAACCTAATAATGAAATCATAGCTTCACTTGATGTGGAAAACCTTTTTACTAATGTACCCGTCAGTGAAACTATTGATATAATTATAAGAAATGTTTACAGTAATCCTTCATTACCCCCACTCAAAATTAATCCCAACATCCTAAGAAAAATTCTACTAGCTTGTACTACTGAAGTGCCTTTTGTTGATCCAAACAACACTATATATATACAACGTGACGGAGTCTCCATGGGTTCAGTGCTTGGTCCGATTTTTAGTAATTTCTACATGTCTAACCTTGAAAATACTACCTTTACAAAATTTACAAAACCATCAATATATCTAAGATATGTTGATGATATCCTACTATCAATTAAAAATACTAATGAAATCTTACAACTTCAAAAACAGTTTCAAAATAACTCAGTTTTAAAATTTACTTATGAACTTAGCAAAGATAACAAAATTCCTTTTCTTGATATATTAATTAACACTGACAACAATAAATTTACTATCTCACCGTATCAAAAACCTACTAATAAAAATCCCTCCACACTCAATTATATTTTTTGTTGTCTTTTAACGACATCACCATCAAGTATATCAGACGGTATGAACGGATCCTACACAAAATTAATAGACAAAACTTGTCTATATTATTCAATGAAACCTGCATTAATGAAAAAATGCTGCCAAAATACACACAATTTAAATTACATGATCCAGCAGCCCAACACACCATCACCACCTTGAAATATAAATGGAGCCTTGTGAAAAGGCAAATTGAAATAGCGAAAGAAAATCTTGACACATTATACAAGAACAAACATGACCTCTACAACAAACTGAAAGATATAACTACCTCAAACCAACTAGAAGAAATAATACTCAGACTATCCAAAATCACCGCAAAATCTGAAGTTGAACACCGTGCTAAAATTGTCAAAAAACTTAATTCACTATACAATGG
>JBBBDQ010000558.1:105000-127500 GCA_037127315.1 Ascarosepion bandense
TAAGCGTCTGCAGCTAGGTTTTGTGTCGAGGTACCCCCGATAAATATCGAAAATCGATAATCAAAAAAATCAGGTTATAGAAGGAGTGGTCCGATTTTAATCAAATTCGATACACTCATAAACAAAGACATAAGAAATGATATTCAGAATTTCAAGGTTGCAGAAAATCGATAATATATATAAAAGGAAAGATGTTTGTGTGTGTGTCTGTTTATCTTCCTGTATGTCTGTATTTTATTCAGCCCTTTTATTTCAGTTTTTGCTTCGGTTTTGGCTCTAAGTAGGTATAATTGTAGTTCTTAGTCACAGCCATGATACCATTTACTCAGAGGACTTATTTA
The DNA here is from genome assembly GCA_037127315.1 of Ascarosepion bandense. NCBI lineage: Eukaryota > Metazoa > Mollusca > Cephalopoda > Sepiida > Sepiidae > Ascarosepion > Ascarosepion bandense. The sequence continues at coordinate 105,342 of JBBBDQ010000558.1, forward strand.
GCCTTCAAAATTCAGTTTACGACGAAAAAAACTTATTTGATATTGATACCAGGAAATCAAAATTTGACTTACATCCATTCAAATTTCTTTCAGTCTACGGTTTCGCTTTAACTGGAAACAACTATTGCTTTTTAGTTTTTCGTGCCAACGGCAAAAGAGTCTGAGCTCCAGGACCATGGATTAGTTTTAAAGCTTTCATTACTCCCAAGCAATGCCGGGCTATACTGCTAGTATATATATATATATATATATATATATATATATATATATAGGGGAATAAAGAACTAAGAAATTAACAACGTTCAAAACATTAATTTAAAACAGTGCTCGATATAGAAAAAGAGCAATGAATATTTATTATAAGTTTTAGTTTAGAATATAAACAAATTATAATTTACTACAAAAGTGTACATTTTGTTTCGACAACGTAAAAACAATGTCTCATCAGGTAGTTAATAATAGTTTGTATGTGTATCTATTTGTGCATACATATATATATATATATATATATATATATATATATATCCGAGTCAGTATAGAATGAGGCGAGAAAAAAGAAAATTTTTTTCCGTCCAAAACATTAATTTAAGACAGTGCTCGATATATGATGTATAGAGCAGTGAATATTTATTATAAATTGTGTTTTAGAACATGTACATAATTTCTTCTATATATGTCCTCTTCCCTACAATCATATGTTTGTTTCAGTGTTTGGATTTAAACACTTCTTCAGGGAAGAGGACATATATAGAAGAAATTATGTACATGTTCTAAAACATAATTTATAATATATATATATATATATATATATATATATATATATATACACAACGTCTTTATTATAATACAGAAGAAGTCGCAAATTGAGTGTATTTGCAACCTTACTGCTTTAAATAGTTTTTTTTTTTTAAGTAAATTGTTATTAAAACATATCTAAAAACGTGTACTCGTATATAATACGACCCTTGCTTTTGCTTTTGACTTTCCTTCGAAATTTATATTATACACTGGAAAATACGGTAAGTTCTAAATATCTGTCGCTATGCGTTCAGCAGGAATATTATTTTTTTTCAAATTCATCTCTTTGGCCTTATAGGGAAAGAAATCAGCCATCTTTAATGAAGCATAAAAAAAAATAATTTTTTTTTCGCATTCTCAGACGTCAAAAACCAAACGACAATCAATAGAAACCTCGTAAAAACGACAAAGAGAAAAATATAGGGAAGAGGTGTTTGGGAGAAAGCGGGAGAAATGGAAGAAAAAAATGGGAGGCAGTTTTTTGTTTTTTGTTTTGTCTTTCGTTTACGTTCTTTTTTTTTTTTTTTCTACAATGAGGGATTTAAAGTTGAAACGCAATATGAAGTCCGTCATAACATCTGTCGCAATTTTCGTTGCTTTTTCAGTCAAAATTTCTGGCTTCTTTGTCTTCTTGTTTTGAGTCGACTTTTACGATTTAATATTTTCAGGACTGTTTATTTCACTTTATTTAGTTATGTAATATTTTTGTTTTTGCCAATGAAAGACACATGGATAAATTTCGTGAATTTGCGATATCGGGTCCTGAAATGTTCGTAGTTTCCAAATTTAACCTAGAGAAATATATGCAAATACCTACAGAATAACCTTTTTTCATTAACCTGCTACCTTGAGTGACTCACCAGCCTTGTATTAGGGCAACAACAGAAATGACACACATATGTAGTTAATTGCATAAAGTATTTATATTTATGGCCACCAGCACAGATTGTGACGCAAAGTAAGATTTCGGTACGCACATACACACGCACAAACACACGCACGCACACACACATATATATATACTAGTAGTATAGCCCGGCTCGGGTTGCTCGGGTGTAATGAAAGCTTTAAAACTAATCCATGGTCCTGGTGCTCAGATTCTTTGGAAGTTGGCACGAAAGACTGAAAAGCAATAGTTGTTTCTAGTTAAAGCGAAACCGTAGACTGCAAGAAAACTGAATGGATGGAAGTCAAATTTTGATTTCCTAGTATCAATATCAAATAAGATTTTTTCATCGTAAACTGAATTTTGAAAGCTAAATATGTCCTCTGAGTAAATGATATCATGGCTGAGACTAAGAACTACAATTATATCTACTTAGAGCCAAACCCGAAGCAAAAACTAAAATAAAAGAGATTAAAAAATAAAGATATACAGGCAGATAAACAGACATACACACAAGCATCTTGTCTTTTACATATATATATTATCGATTTTCTGCACTATTGTAAGAACTGCAATCTTGAAACTTCTGAATATCGTTTCTAATGTCTTTGTCTATGACTGTATCAAATTTAATTAAAATCGAACCACTCCTTCTATAACCCTATTTTTTCGATTATCGATTTTCGATATTTATCGGCGGTACCTCGACACAAAACCTAGCTAAGAACACTCGCAAGCGCTTATAGTACAACTGTGTAAATTTTCAAGAAACTCGGTTCAGCCGTTTTAGAGTCTATAGGTAACGGACACACACACACACGCACACACATACACAGACAAAGTTAAATTTATAAATAAGTTTATATATATATATATATATATATATATATATATATATATATAATTTTAAAAGTGTGGATTTAGGCAGCAATATCACTTTTATTCGGATTTATTTAAAATGACAGACAAGGTGTTATGGTCAATTTTTTCATGTGATTTTTATTTTTTGAGGTCATCTTCTTCTTCTATGTGCCTTGTACTTTCAGGACGTAGGCGACCATGGTCTTCCACGTATCCCTATTCCTGGTGGCTCTGAGCACACTTTCTCCTGTTACACCACGCAACCCTCGTTCTATCATCCACCTGCTCAGGTCCTTCAAAGATTTAATTTGCTGCTTTCCTCTGTCTCTTTTTCCCTCTATCTGGCCTGTTAGTATCAGGTTCTCCAAGCCCTCCTTCCTCATTGCATGTCCCAGGAACTTTAGTTGTCTCTTTCTGATGCTCAATATTAATTTTCATTTTGTTTTCATCCTCTCCAAAACCTCATCATTGCTCACATGCTCGATCCATGAGATCCGCAATATCCTTCTGTAGAACCACATTTCAGTTGCTTCAAGTCTTTCCTTCATCTTTGATGATATTGTCCAGCATCCACTGCCATATTGAAGAACTGACATCACATAGCAATCCAGTACTCTCTTCTTTGTTTCTAGCGAAATTCTCCTGTGTCTTAATACTCTTCTCAACTCCTGGAATGCATCCTTGTTCTTTTGGATCTCAGGAATATAAATGTATAGAAACTGCTGTGACCACAAAGTGAGGGATCAGTTTATATATTGATTGTAATATGGAACTGAAATCCCACTTTATATCCAGTATACTTCTGTAGATCCACATTTCAGTTGCTTCAAGTCTTTCCTTCATCTTTGATGATATTGTCCAGCATTCACTGCCATATTGAAGAACTGAAATCACATAGCAATCTAGTACACTTTTCTTTGTTTGTAGTGAAAGTTTCCTTTCTCGTAATACCTTACTCAGCTTCTGGAACCCGTGCTTCACCATGCCAATTCGCCTTCGGATCACTGTGTCACATTTTCCGTCTTCTGTTAGAACACTTCCCAGGTATTTAGATTATTGTAGCTGCTTGATTTTAGTATCACCCACCTGTATTTGGCATTTTCGGCTGCTCTTTTTGCTGATGACCATGCATTCAGTTTTCTTGCAGTTTATTTGTAGTCCTTTCTTGTCACTCTCTTCAGCTACCTTCTGTAGAAGGTCTTGTAGTTTCCTTTCCGTGTCTGCCATCAGCACTGTATCATCTGCTTATCTTATGTGTTTCAAACTGTGGCCTCCGATTACAAATCCTGGCATAACATTTCAGCATATAAAGAAAATTCCATTTTGGATAATTTTCATGTTCTAATAAACGCCAGCAGTTTGTTAACCGTTATATTTGAAGCAGAAAAAATGTACAGTAATTTTTAACAACACAATTTCCGGTTACATTTGTTAACGTAACTCACACCCCTGAAGATGACCTCGGAAAGAGGTTGAAAGTACTTGGGTACCTTGAGAAATGAATGAAAATAACATGTGTCAACGTTACAGCCCATTTCTGACATATTTTGATTGTAATACGCGAAAGATTATCCGTGAGTCTGAACGGATTTTATTAAAAATAAGCAAACATGATGTTGGCAATTTATTTAATCTGACATGTTTAAAAGAAAATTTGCTGCCTAAATACAGAAATATATATATATATTTTAATACCAATGCCCACCAAGATTAATTTTAAGTCTTCCCACATATTCTCCAAAGTAAAAGTTGCTTTACTCTGATTGGTCTACATTGTACATACAATAATGCCTCCCTGGTGAAAGAGGTCTTGCTTGTTCTTAACCTTTTAAAGTCATTCATTTTGAAATAACCACATCACTTGATAAGACACAAAAAGTGTCGAAACAAAATAGCTACTTTTGTAGTGATATTGTAACATATCAATGTTATAATTTATTAATAAATATTTTATATATATATATATATATATATATATATATATATATATATATATCGTTCAACAATTACTCTACTCATGGTAAAGAGTTAATCTTCAAAATATTCCCGAAAAGCTATTACACACAGAGACTCACGTGTCCGTATCGAGAGTAGACATTTGTAACGGTAATTTACAAAAAATAACTCCTCGCTCATTCAAAAAAGAAAAAAAAAACCAAAGAGAGAAAAAAAGGGAAAAATATAGACAACTGATAAATGGAAAGAAGATAAAAAACAGAAATAGAAAAAGAACGAACAGTATACAGAAAAATGAAAGCTAACGTCATATATCGACACAGCGTCTATTGCAACCCGTCTGCTTTCTTTGAAAAACATGACGTGGAAATTTAACAGTGAAATTTAGTTTTAAATATAATGGGATGTTTTTGCGGTATAAAATAAATTATATATATATATATATATATATATATATATATAATTTATTTTATACCGCAAATATATATATATATATATATATATGGGCAGCAATATTTATGATTAGGATGCTTTTAGAAAGAGCAATGCAAATGAAAAAGGATGTGTACCTATGTTTTATAGATTATGCGAAAAAGTTCGACAATGTACGCCACAAAGAATTGATAGAAATGCTCAGCAGCCCCGACATATTTGGGAAAGACATAAAAGTAATCAAGAATCTCTACTGACAGTATACCACTTATATACAGACAGGAAACGGTGACTAGGAAGAGAATAAAACCCAAACATGAAATTAAATTTATAATTCTTTTTTATTCTTGAAAATGGAAAACAAATTATGAAACACTTTTTATTTATTAGATTATTTATTAGATTATTTATTAGATTATTTATTTATATTTATTTATATTTATATTTATTATTTATTATTTTTAAATTATTTATTAGATTATTTATTATTATTATTAATTATTATTATTATGATTATTTATTAGATTATTAGATTATTTATTAGATTATTTATTAGATTATTTATTAGATTATTAGATTATTTATTAGATTATTTATTAGATTATTAGATTATTTATTAGATTATTTATTAGATTATTTATTAGATTATTTATTAGATTATTAGATTATTTATTAGATTATTTATTAGATTATTTATTAGATTATTAGATTATTTATTACATTATTTATTAGATTATTTATTAGATTATTTATTAGATTATTAGATTATTTATTAGATTATTTATTAGATTATTTATTAGATTATTAGATTATTTATTAGATTATTTATTAGATTATTTATTAGATTATTAGATTATTTATTAGATTATTTATTAGATTATTTATTAGATTATTAGATTATTTATTAGATTATTTATTAGATTATTTATTAGATTATTAGATTTTTTATTAGATTATTTATTAGATTATTTATTAGATTATTTATTAGATTATTAGATTATTTATTAGATTATTTATTAGATTATTTATTAGATTATTTATTAGATTATTAGATTATTTATTAGATTATTTATTAGATTATTTATTAGATTATTTATTAAATTATTAGATTATTTATTAGATTATTTATTAGATTATTTATTAGATTATTTATTAGATTATTAGATTATTTATTAGATTATTTATTAGATTATTTATTAGATTATTAGATTATTTATTAGATTATTTATTAGATTATTAGATTATTTATTAGATTATTTATTAGATTATTTATTAGATTATTTATTAGATTATTAGATTATTTATTAGATTATTTATTAGATTATTTATTAGATTATTAGATTATTTATTACATTATTTATTAGATTATTAGATTATTTATTAGATTATTTATTAGATTATTTATTAGATTATTTATTAGATTATTAGATTATTTATTAGATTATTTATTAGATTATTTATTAGATTATTAGATTATTTATTACATTATTTATTAGATTATTTATTAGATTATTAGATTATTTATTAGATTATTTATTAGATTATTTATTAGATTATTTATTAGATTATTAGATTATTTATTAGATTATTTATTAGATTATTTATTAGATTATTAGATTATTTATTACATTATTTATTAGATTATTTATTAGATTATTTATTAGATTATTAGATTATTTATTAGATTATTTATTAGATTATTTATTAGATTATTAGATTATTTATTAGATTATTTATTAGATTATTTATTAGATTATTTATTAGATTATTAGATTATTTATTAGATTATTTATTAGATTATTTATTAGATTATTTATTAGATTATTAGATTATTTATTAGATTATTTATTAGATTATTTATTAGATTATTTATTAGATTATTAGATTATTTATAAGATTTTTTATTAGATTATTAGATTATTTATTAGATTATTTATTAGATTATTAGATTATTTATTAGATTATTTATTAGATTATTTATTAGATTATTTATTAGATTATTAGATTATTTATTAGATTATTTATTAGATTATTTATTAGATTATTTATTAGATTATTAGATTATTTATAAGATTTTTTATTAGATTATTTATTAGATTATTTATTAGATTATTAGATTATTTATTAGATTATTAGATTATTTATTAGATTATTTATTAGATTATTAGATTATTTATTAGATTATTTATTAGATTATTAGATTATTTATTAGATTATTTATTAGATTATTTATTAGATTATTTATATTTATATTTATTTATATTTATATTTATTATTTATTATTTTTGATTATTTATTAGATTATTTACTGGAACGATTGGCAAAACGTTGGTTAATTGTTAATTGGATTGAACTTTATAAAATGATAAATAATTAAGATTTCCTTTTATTTTGTTCATATATTGTAATAATTTATGTTGATAAATTTACGAATAAAGATTGTTTTCATATTTAGGTGGACCTGAAGGAGACTACCACCACCTTTAAATATGTTGTTTTCCATTTTTTTTTTTTTTACTGTTTTTTAGTCCAATCTTATCGATTACACCCTAAACTTTCCGATTGACAAAAAAAAAAAAATTGGAAAAAATTTCAATATTTCAACAATTTTAAGGGGGGATCAGTTTATTATACAACGTTATAGTAAATCGATACTCCAATCGCCGGTACGACATTACCAACACCTGTAAATTGGTTGATTATCATTTTTTTTTTTTACTTTTTTTGTGCAGTGTTATGAAGTAAACCCTAAACTTTCCGATTGACAAAATAATTTGTAAAAATTTCAACATTTAAACAATTTTAAGGGGGGAGGGTTTTTCATACAAACATATAGTAAATCGATTTTGTGCAATTAACTTTTTTGCTTCCGCATATTCAACAACTGAATCCTTTGTGAAATTTTTGAATAAAGCCATTCTTGGAATTTCTGAGGAAGCTGCCATCGTAAAAACTACTAAAGAAAACTTGAAAAAGACAAAAGCAAAAGCAACAAGTCGTCCCAAAAAACCAAAACAAAGCGACCTCAACGCAAGTGATTCCAATTTGGAGGATCGATTTACAATAACGTTGTATGAGAAAGTGAGCCCCACTTCCTAAAATTGTTTAAATATCTAATATTTTTCACATTTATTTTTGATAATCGGAAACTTTATGTAATAACCGATAATACTGCGCTGAAAAAGCAAAAAAAAAAAAATGAAAAACAACAAATTTAAAGGTGGTGGTAGTCTCCTTCAGGTCCGCCCAAATTTATTTCCTTATAAACTGGTAAATAATAATTGTTGTTTTATATTAGTTCTAAATTGTAAAAAGAAAACTAATTTGTGTTTAATATTAATATGAACAAAATAATGTATCAATTCCCTTTCATCGTATGTTTAGGTTTTATTTCAATTCGAATAATCGCCTTTTAAAAAATATACATTTCCGAAGAATAGAGGCAGTTATGCAAAGGCATTCGTTCGACAAAATACGCCACAAAGAATTGATGGAGATGCTCAGCAGCCTCGACATATTTGGGAAAGACATTAGAATAATCAAGAATCTCTACTGGCAGTAAACCGCCTGTATACGGACAGAAAAACGAATTCAGCAGCTATACAAAGATAAAAAGGAGCGTAAGACAAGGATGTGTCTTTTTACCGGATCTATTCAACTTGTACAGCGAGATTATTCTGAGGACTCTAGATGTTATGCGAGGATTTGTAATCGGTGGCCACAATTTGAACAATATAAGGTACGCAGATGATACAGTGCTGATAGCAGACACGTAAAGGAAACAACAAGACCTCCAACAGAAGGTAACTGAAGTGAGTGAAAAGAAATGACAACACCATAAATTTACAAGAAAACCGAATGCGTGGCCATCAGCAAAAAGAGCAGTCCAAAATGCCAAATATCAAGCAGGTACAAATTTCAGTTTCCTAACAAAGACGGAAAGTGCGACACAGAGATCCGAAGACAAATTGATATGGCGAAAGATTCATTCCAAAAGCTGAGTAGAATATTAAGAAATACGAAAATTTCGCTAGAAACAAAGAAGAGAGTACTGAATTTCTATGTGATGCCAGTTCTTCAATATGGCGGTGAATGTTGGACAATATCATCAAACATAAAGGAAAAACTTTAAGTAATTGAAATGTGGTTCTGCCGAAGGACGCTGCGGATGTCATGGATTGAACACGTGAGAAATGATGTGATTTGGTGTGGATGGAAAGGAAAAAGAATTTAATACTTAGCATCAGAAAAAACAGTTAAAGTTCCTGGGACATGTAATGAGGCAGTAGAGCTTGGAAAATCTGATAAGCACAGGTCAGATAGAGCTCAAGAGAGACATGGGAAAACAGCGTGTAACATCCTGAACAGGTGGATGGAAGAGCGGGGTTTGGGTGGTGCAACAAGTGAAAGCGTGCTAAGAGCCACCGAGGATAGAGAGACGTGGAAAGCCATGATCGCCTACGTCCTGAAAGGACTGGGTACATAGAAGAAGAATATATATGCCAACTGTTTATAAGAAATTATAATATGGATATAAAATGGGGGATCAATTCTATATTATAAACAATATATAAACTGATCCCTCATTTTGTGGCTATGCTAGTTTCTATCCATTTATATTCTAAATTCATGGGCTTGATCTAGTGGATGACAGAGCGGGGTTTGGGTGGTGTAGCAAAAGAAAGCGTGCTAAGAGCCACCTGAGATTGGAAGACGTGGAAAGCCATGATCGCCTACGTCCTGAAGGGACAGGGCGCATAGAAGAAGAGTATATATGCCAACTGTTTATAAGAAATTTTAATGTGGACATAAAATGGGGGATCAATTTTATATTTTAAACAATATATAAACTGATCCTTCATTTTGTGGCCATGCTAGTTTCTATCCATTTATATTCTAGATTTATGGTCTTGAGGTAGTGGATTGCAGGGCGGGGTTTGGGTGGTGTAACAGGAGAAAGCGTGCTAAGAGCGACCTGGGATAGGAAGATGTGGAAAGCCGTGATCGCTTACGTGCTGAAAGGACAGGGCACAGTCACGCAAGAAGTGCAGAAAATTGCTGACAGATTTCCATGGAGATTTTATCTGTTAAAACACAATTCAAGAAAATGACGGATGAGCCCCTTTTTCTAAATTTTAAGTACTCAGGAATATTAAAAATGTTGGAAAATATTCCCCGTAATCTAATTTTTGGAATGTTGATTTTGAATTACTAGAGCCATTTTCTGATAATGCCGTGGTCGACTATACTTTCAGAATTTTTTCAATTTTTGATTACTAAATATAGTTTTCACTTAATAACAATATCGCCAAACATGATGAAAGTGATGGAAAATTTTAAAAGGTCTATATATAAATTCTCATAATTAGATAAATAAAAATGATAACAATTCTCGTAAAAATGCATTATACACCGAAAACGATTTTCTTTAGAGAAAAAGCGTCCTTAATAAATCTTATTTATACAAGTAATTAACCCTCTAGGGCCATTCGTATCATATTTGATACAATATTTCCCTATAAGGAAACATTTGGTATTTCCCTATAAGGAAACATTTGGTATTCATTGACTGAGCAGTCAGTACTGCTTTCATTTGAAATTTATAAAATATTTCTCTTAAAAAATTTTTCAGGAAAATATTTCTTTCAAGGCTTGTTTTCATACTGTATCAAATATGATACGAATGGCCCTAGAGGGTTAAACTCAGTCTGTTTATCTATCTATCTATCTATCTATCTATCTATCTATCTATCTATCTATTAACCTTCTAGGGCCATTCGTATCATATTTGATACAGTATTTCCCTATAAGGAAATATTTGGTATTTCCCTATAAGGAAACATTTGGTATTCATTGACTGAGCAGTCAGTACTGCTTTCATTTGAAATTTATAAAATATTTCTTTTAAAAAATTTTTCAGGAAAATATTTCTTTCAAGGCTTGTTTTCATACTGTATCAAATATGATACGAATGGCCCTAGAGGGTTAATCTCAGTCTATCTATCTATCTATCTATCTATCTATCTATCTATCTATTAACCTTCTAGGGCCATTCGTATCATATTTGATACAGTATTTCCCTATAAGGAAATATTTGGTATTTCCCTATAAGGAAACATTTGGTATTCATTGACTGAGCAGTCAGTACTGCTTTCATTTGAAATTTATAAAATATTTCTTTTAAAAAATTTTTCAGGAAAATATTTCTTTCAAGGCTTGTTTTCATACTGTATCAAATATGATACGAATGGCCCTAGAGGGTTAATCTCAGTCTATCTATCTATCTATCTATCTATCTATCTATCTATCTATCTATCTATCTATCTATTAACCTTCTAGGGCCATTCGTATCATATTTGATACAGTATTTCCCTATAAGGAAATATTTGGTATTTCCCTATAAGGAAACATTTGGTATTCATTGACTGAGCAGTCAGTACTGCTTTCATTTGAAATTTATAAAATATTTCTTTTAAAAAATTTTTCAGGAAAATATTTCTTTCAAGGCTTGTTTTCATACTGTATCAAATATGATACGAATGGCCCTAGAGGGTTAATCTCAATCTATCTATCTCATCTATCTATCTATCTATCTATCTATCTATCTATCTATCTATCTATCTATCTATTAACCTTCTAGGGCCATTCGTATCATATTTGATACAGTATTTCCCTATAAGGAAATATTTGGTATTTCCCTATAAGGAAACATTTGGTATTCATTGACTGAGCAGTCAGTACTGCTTTCATTTGAAATTTATAAAATATTTCTCTTAAAAAATTTTTCAGGAAAATATTTCTTTCAAGGCTTGTTTTCATACTGTATCAAATATGATACGAATGGCCCTAGAGGGTTAATCTCAGTCTATCTATCTATCTATCTATCTATCTATCTATCTATCTATCTATCTATCTATTAACCTTCTAGGGCCATTCGTATCATATTTGATACAGTATTTCCCTATAAGGAAATATTTGGTATTTCCCTATAAGGAAACATTTGGTATTCATTGACTGAGCAGTCAGTACTGCTTTCATTTGAAATTTATAAAATATTTCTTTTAAAAAATTTTTCAGGAAAATATTTCTTTCAAGGCTTGTTTTCATACTGTATCAAATATGATACGAATGGCCCTAGAGGGTTAATCTCAGTCTATCTATCTATCTATCTATCTATCTATCTATCTATCTATCTATTAACCTTCTAGGGCCATTCGTATCATATTTGATACAGTATTTCCCTATAAGGAAATATTTGGTATTTCCCTATAAGGAAACATTTGGTATTCATTGACTGAGCAGTCAGTACTGCTTTCATTTGAAATTTATAAAATATTTCTCTTAAAAAATTTTTCAGGAAAATATTTCTTTCAAGGCTTGTTTTCATACTGTATCAAATATGATACGAATGGCCCTAGAGGGTTAATAATATATGATTAAGGCTTCTACTTGTCATAAAGTGGGGGATCAGTTCTATATTGTTATGAAGTAATAAACAGATCCCCCACTAATATGATACGAATGGCCCTAGAGGGTTAAAAGTAACAATGCGATACTTTTATTAATTTGTTTCTTTAAATTTTGCAACTCGGAGAAGATTTTCTGAAAATGAGTTGTATTTAGACAAAAGAGAATGATTTATATTTTAATTAATAAAATTTCCTATGAAAATTTATTTTCTCAAAATTTCAATTTTTTAAGTAAATGAGGGATCATATGCAAAACAAACATTTTTACTATGATTTTCTAAAATAAAATTTTACAAATTAATGTCATTTCTGAAGAAGTCCTGAAATTTTGTAGGGAGTTTGGTTAAGTATGACACAAGGCCGAATCCAAGAAGCATTAACCATCTCCCTACGCTACAAAGACATAACATTCGAAATACCCACACCCAACATTTTTCGCCTCTATAAAGAACCTTTAGATACCTTTAAACGAGGGTCATGATTTCTTTTTTTATGAGCCATCGTCTGGATTTTTTTTCACAGGCCATTCTTCATCTTCACTGTCTATTATTTACAGGGTGTCGACACTGTAATGACCGACAAAATAGCTGAGAATTTTGATGATGCCCTCTGTGAATATCCCTCTGCTGGCGATTTCTATAGCCGCTGTTCAAACAAAACCATTGAAAAAGGTAGATATTATTAGGTGGGTACCGTACCGGACAACTGCACCCTGGACAAATGCATACCTGACAATAGCGTACCCGAACATCTTCGTCCCGAGACAAATGCGCCCCTCAATAATTGCGCACCTCTGGTAATTTTTTTGAAGTTACCATATTTTCTTAAGAGTTGCTAATTGCAAACCAGCTTTTAACTATTTTAAATCAGATAAAAGAAAATGTTGTGGAGTAGTTTTCGCACTGAAAGTTAAATAGTGCTATTTCGGTTGCTAATAGACTTAACGCACCCAAAATGTTAGGAACTTGGTAATCTTCCACTGTAAGCTGACTCCTTAGTATTCGGTTAACTGTCAACTAATATCAACTGCCTTAGTCCAACTATGTCCAAACTGAAACTAACTAATAGTTCTACTGAACTCCAATAGAACTCTAAAGAACTCTTTAGAACTACTAAGATTTTCCAAAGAAATTCTCGAGTTAACTTCCTGTTAACTCTTATTAATATAGAAGGGAGAGACCATTGTCTGAAGAATAGGTGTGTTTCACCATGACACTATCTATCTATCTATCTATCTATCTATCTATCTATCTATCCTATCTATCTATCATATCTATCTATCTCCGTCTGTTCATATCTATCTATCTATCTATCTATCTATCTATCTATCTATCTCCGTCTGTTCATATCTATCTATCTTATTCTCCACACATCTATCTATCTATCTATCTATCTATCTATCTATCTATCTATCTATCTATCTATCTCCGTCTGTTCATATCTATCTATCTTATTCTCCACACATCTATCTATCTATCTATCTATCTATCTATCTATCTATCTATCTATCTATCTATCTATCTCCGTCTGTTCATATCTATCTATCTTATTCTCCACACATCTATCTATCTATCTATCTATCTATCTATCTATCTATCTATCTATCTATCTATCTCCGTCTGTTCATATCTATCTATCTTATTCTCCACACACCTATCTATCTATCTATCTATCTATCTATCTATCTATCTATCTATCTGTTGTGGAGTAGTTTTTGCACTGAAAAGTAAATAGTGCTATGTCGGTTGCTAATCGACTTAACGCACCCAAAATGTTAGGAACTTGGTAATCTTCCCCTGAAGGCTGACTCCTTAGTATTCGGCTAACTACTGATTAATATCAACTGCCTCGTAGTTCTACTGAACTCCAATAGAACTCTAAAGGACTTCTAAGAACTCGTAAGAACTTCTCGAGTTAACTTCCTGTTAATTCTTATTAATATAGGAGGGAGAGTTCATTATCTGAGGAATAGGGTGTTTCACCATAACAGATAGTTACCAAAAATAAAACTGAAAATAAGAGAATCATGAGGCTATTAGATAGGTATACTCCTGAAAGCAGGATTCTTCGTCTATATCCCATGTCCCTTCAGGACGTAGGCAATCATTGCAATTCCACGTCCCCCTATCCCTGGTAGCTCTTAGCACGTTTTCTCCGGTTACCCCACCCAAACCCCGCTCTGCCATCCACCATGGTCAGGCACTTCAAATATATTATACGCTGTTTTCCCTTGTCTCTCTTTAACGATGTTACTCTATGTTGTAGTATTGTTAAAGTTAGATTTTTTTAATACAGCTTGATTGAGGAGATTGTAGGATATCATATGGATAAATGTCAAGAAAATGTGCTTTCATGTTGGTTGTTTTGGCTCACAGATATGGCTTCTATTTAATGCCGAACTATAAATACTTTTACGGGAAAATTTTTTATATTTTATTTTGTACGAGAACTGGAGATTCAACCTGCTACAACGGTAAACACCAACCGTGTATCACGTATGGCACTTAACAGACAGACTGATTTCATAACTGCTTCTCTAGTTTTATGTGAAGAGTCATTTCAGGAAGTAGGCGATCATGTATCTTTAGACATGAAAGTACGAAACTGAGATCCGAAATCTTATTGAGATGACCAAGGACGCATTTCAAAAGCTGAGTAGAGTATTGAGAGAGAAGAAAATTCCTGGGAAGTATTCTAACAAGGGGTGGAAATTGCAACACTGAGATCCGAAGGCGTATTGGGATGGCCAAGGATGCATTCCAGAAGCTCAGTAGAGTATTGAGAGACAGGAAAATTTTCCAGGAAATCATAATTATTCTTTCGTGGAAATTCCATGGGGTCCGCTAGTAGTTATATAAATATTATATGCATTCTGATTTGGAAGCTTCAGAAAATAATGTTTGCTTTTAATATAGAAAATATTAAACAAACAAAAGTACAAGAAATCATGATAAACAAAGAAATATACTTTTTTGTATTATCTCGTAATTTCATATTCGCAGCATCCTTCTGTAGAATCACATTTCCGCTGCTTCAAGTTTTTTCTCATCTTCGATGATATTGTCCAGCATTCACTGCCATATTGAAGAACTGACATCACATAACAATCCAGTACCCTCTTCTTTGTTTCTAGTGAAAGTTTCCTGTCTCTTAATACTTTACACAGCTTCTGAAACGTGTCCTTCGCCATGCCAAATCGACTTCGGATCTCTGTGTCGCACTTTCCGTCTTCTGTTAGAAGACTTCCCAAGTATTTACTAACACTGTTTTCCCGTCCCACTTTCTCTCTATCTTGACTGTTAGCATCAGGTTCTCCAAGCCCTCCTTCATCATTGCATGTCCCAGGAACTTTATCTAGCTCTTCCTGATGCTCAGTATTAATTTCCTTTTCGTTTTCATCCTTTCCAAAACCTCATCATTGCTCACATGTTCGGTCCATGATATTCGCAGCATCCTTCTGTAGAACCACATTTCAGTTGCTTCAAGTTTTTCCTTCATCTTTGATGATATTGTCCAGCATTTACTGCCATATTGAAGAACTGACATTTCAGTTGCTTCAATATCTTTGATGATATTGTCCAACATTCACTGCCATATTGAAAAACCTACATCACATAGCAATCTAGTACTCTCTTCTTTGTTTCTAGCAAAATAGTCGTGTTTCTTAATACTTTACTCAACTTCTGGAATGCTTCTTTCGCCACGCCGATTCACCTTCGGATCTCAGTGTCTCACTTTCCGTCTTCTGTTAGAAAACTTCCTAGGTATTTAAATTTCTGTACCTGCTTGATTTTAGAGTCCCTCACCTGTAATTGGTATTTTGGGCTGCACTTTTTGCTGATGACTATGCATATACTACGAAACTCTTTATCAGCTTCTACCATTCATTGTCGTCAGCTTTATCTCATACCCAAGAATTTAATCTCTTCTTTGCTGATCGCTGGTAATTACCCATGTCCCCATCCTGAGAAGAGATGTGACACTCCGTAGTCCGAGCCACGACTGAGCCGAACTCTGCCTTAAGACTGAGACATGACATACATCCAACGGCAGGGCTGCCGATCGCTTCCTATATGATGATGTTGTTGATTACTAAGTAGACTAATTCTTGCATGGAAGAATCGATGGGATCGACTGCATGGTAATATTAGTGAAGGACAAAATTGATTCTGACGAGCTTTTTTTATTGCTATTTGACTTCTTGCTTTTCTCTTCCGGTGGTTTCAAAGTTTTTGTTTCCGGTTGTGATGGAATACCAGTTGCCAGTTGTTACGATCTCGGGCTTGTGTTTCAAAAGATTTAGTCTCAACCCCAATAGCTTGTACTTTTGTTTTTGACTTGGTCTACGAAGAGAGCAACCTCGTGATATTTTCCCTGAAGGGAACTCGCTGAATAATTGGATGCTCTAGATTGCACGAAAGCTTTTGCTGCTCAAAGAGTTCTAATTTGAGGATGTCGCGACGATATACGACGGTCATTCAATAAATAAGGTGAATTTTTCGGTATAAGGACTTCTAATACAGATAGAAGCTGACTTTTTTTATTTTTCAACGTAGTCTCCCAGCAGTGCCACACACTTTTCCCATATGTGCACAAGCTTCCGTATTTTCTCAGCGTAAAAATCTTTGGACTGATGTCTCAGCCAATCGATCACAGCACTGTTGACTTCATCGTCACTTTCAAATTTCGTGCCTCTCGTGAACGCATTCAAGGGACCAAACATGTGAAGGTCTGAAGGGGCAAGGTCTGGGCTGTAAGGGAGATGAAGAAACAGTTCCCAGCCCAGCTTGTTGAGGGTCTGCACGACCCTTAACAAGCTGGGCTGGGAACTGTTTCTTTTTGGCCTCACACAGCAGCCCAAACAGTTTCGAAGGCCTCACACAGCAGCCCTGTTTCGTTTGGGCTGCTGTGTGAAGCCTTCGAGTAGGCAAGGTCATCATGGACAATTTCGTGTGCTCTCCCAACAGATAGGCTCAAAGTCTTTGCAATGTCATCCACTATCACCCTTCTGTCAGATTGAATGAGATCATTGACTGATTCGATCACCCCAGGAGACCTCACTTCTGTAAGCCTCCCAGGCCTGACTTCATCCTCAACACTGCTCCATTCTTCTTTAAACAATTTAACCCACTTGTAGACATTTTTGTTGCTGAAACATGTGGCACCATACACAGTTGACATTCTCCTATGAATTTCAACTGCTTTTCACCCTTCAGCAACCAAAAACTTGATAATTGACCTCTGTTCAATTATGGAGCATGCTTTTTGGGGGGTCGTCTTTGTTAATCTACAAAACTCTCAGTTTTTTCAATTTGCAAAAGAAAAAAAAATTAAATCTCTTTGAAAAAGAAGTAAAGGAAAGTAATTTTTAAAAAGTCAGCTTCTATCTGTATTAGAATTCCTTATACCAAAAAATTCATCATTATTTATTGAATGACCCTCGTAGAAGTCCTTATATCGAAAAGTTCACCTTATTTATTGAATGATCTCGTAGAAGTCCTTATACCAAAAAATTCACCTTATTTATTGAATGACCCTCGTAGAAGTCCTTATATCGAAAAATTCACCTTATTTATTGAATGACCCTCGTAAAAGTCCTTATACCGAAAAATTCACCTGATTTATTGAATGACCCACGTAGAAGTCCTTATACCGACAAATTCACCTCATTTATTGAATGACACTCGTAGAAGACCTTACACCGAAAAATTCACCTCATTTATTGAATGACCCTCGTAGAAGTCCTTATACCGAAAAATTCACCTTATTTATTGAATGACCCTCGTAGAAGTCCTTATACCGAAAAATTCACTTTATTTATTGAATGACCCTCGTAGAAGTCCTTATACCGACAAATTCACCTTATTTATTGAATGACCATCGTAGAAGTCCTTATATCGAAAAATTCACCTTATTTATTGAATGACCATCGTAGAAGTCCTTATACCGACAAATTCACCTTATTTATTGAATGACCCTCGTAGAAGTCCTTATATCGAAAAATTCACCTTATTTATTGAATGACACTCGTAGAAGTCCCTATACCGAAAAATTCACCTTATTTATTGAATGACCCTCGTAGAAGGCTTTATACCGAAAAATTCACCTTATTTATTGAATGACCCTCGTAGAAGTCCTTATACCGAAAAATTCACCTTATTTATTGAATGACCCTCGTAGAAGTCCTTATACCGAAAAATTTACCTTATTTATTGAATGACACTCGTAGAAGTCCTTACACCGAAAAATTCACCTTATTTATTGAATGACCCACGTAGAAGTCCTTACACCGAAAAATTCACCTTATTTATTGAATGACCCACGTAGAAGTCCTTACACCGAAAAATTCACCTTATCTATTGAATGACCCTCGTAGAAGTCCTTATACCGAAAAATTCATCATTATTTATTGAATGACCCTCGTAGAAGTCCTTACACCGAAAAATTCACCTTATTTACTGAATGACCCTCGTAGAAGTCCTTATACCGACAAATTCGCCTCATTTATTCAATGACCTTCATGTATTTCGCCACTATATACAAAATTTGAAATTTGATGTTCAGATCTTTGTTGTAGAAGATGCCTTTGATTAGCTTTCCAAATTCGACGTGTGCTGCGCCAAGTTTGTGTTCCTCATCCTTTTCTGAAGTGCTCTTGTTTGATAAAAGGCTGTCTAGATATAAAAAATGATCTACTTGGTCGAGAGGTGTATTAGAGTTTGTAATAACGAAATCTGGTAGGATGGTATTTGGAGCTCTCTGTGTAAGTTCCTAGTTTTCTTGGTGTTTACTCTATGACTAAATAACCCGCTATATAATCCATTACAAAATATAATATTTAAGCAATAATTTTCTAAAAGAAATATCCAGTTATCGTTATAAGTTTCTAAAAAGAAATTAATTATTTTAAAAATGGTACCGGGATGAAAGGTCACTAGAACAGTTTCGGGTACAGGGTCGGATTTCTCCCTGATTGAACACGGGGTGCATCCGTACACACCACGCATGCCCTATTGCTGTTTGCTAAGGCTATTTAATCCATAATTATAGGTTTTAAATTCAGAATTGTTCTTCTAGACTGGTTGCCACTCAGAAGTATAGGACCTAATCTGACCTGCTATTTGTTTATATTCCTCAAACCGATCCGCAATGCATTACCCAACCGTGCATTAATTATAAATTCATTTATATTATGACAAACTTGGTTATGACAATGAATTACACTACCGGCCATAGTTATTAGGTCACCGAAGTTTTTTTTTTAAAGAAATGATTGATGTATTTCATACGATTTTTAGTATTTATTGTCAAGTGGATAATTCTAAATGAAAACAGAATGGTTCTTTTGTTATTATTACTTTACAAAATTTTACAAAGCAAATACGGACAATTTACGTATCGTACGCTGTAGATTTTATATATATATATATATATATATATATATATATATATATATATACTACCGGCAATAATTATTCGGCCATCCCAGTTTTTTTTTTAAAGGAAATGATGTATTTCATACTATTTTTAGTATTTATTGCCAAGTGGATAATTCTAAATGAAAATAAAATGATTCTTATGTTAATATTACTTTGCAAAATTTTACAAGGCAAATAGCGACAATTTACCCATCGCACCCTGTAGATTTGATATATATATATATATACTACCGGCAATAATTATTCGGCCACCCCAGATTTTTAAAAGAAATTATGTATTTCATACTATTTTTAGTATTTATTACCAAGTGGATAATTCTAAATGAAAATACAATGGTTCTTTTGTTATTATTACTTTGCAAAATTTTACAAGGCAAGAAAGCAAAGATGAACTCGTCCGAATCACCCTAAATTTTCTTCATTCTTTCATTGATGAAACTGCAATAAAGGTAATTATTAAATATTTATAAATTCATTTGATACACATGTTATTGTGCAGTATTAACAAAAGAACCATTCTATTTTCATGTACAGTTATTCACTTGGCAATAAATACTAAAAAATAGTATGAAATACATCATTTTTTGCAACACAGGGGTTGCCTAATAATTATGGCCGGTAGTATGTATATATATATATATATATATATATATATATATATATATATATATATATATATTCATGCTATTTTTATTGCCAAATGAAAATAGAATGGTTGTTATGTTATTATTACTTTGCAAAATTTTACAAGGCAAGGAAGCAAAGATGAACTCGTCCGACTCAACCCAAATTTTCTTCATTATTTCATTGATAAAACAGCAATATAGGTAATTATTACATATTTATAAATTCATTTGATGCACATGTTATTGTGCGATATTAACAAAAGAACTATTCTATTCACATTTACAATTATTCACTTGGCAATAAATAATAAAAAATAGTATGAAATACATAATTTCTTTTAAAAAAAACTGGGGTGGCCTAATAATTATGGCCGGTAGTGTATATATATGTAGCAAATCTATAGGGTGCGATGTGTAAATTGTCGCTCTTTTTGCAAAGTAATAATAACAAAAGAACCATTCCATTTTCATTTAGAATTATCCACTTGGCAATAAATACTAAAAAATAGTATGAAATACCTCATTTTTTTTTTTAAACACTGGGGTGGTTGAATCATTATGGCCGGTAGTGTACATCCAGCAGCAATCGAAAGATAGGAGGTTTTAAGAAGCATGGAAGTGCCTCCTAATTGATGTTATTCCCAGGTACACCCTAATCCGGTGTCGTAGCACCTGATAGGGATCAAGACAAATAGTGAATCTCCAAAGAAAACATTATGAAAGTATAAAAATAAAAGAAATACATTTTTGTATAAGAAAATACCAACAAACCTTATTTATAGTAAAATGACTAAAAATGTATATTTATAGTAAAGTGACCAACAATACATATTTATTGTAAAAAGACTAATATTACATATTTATAGTAAAATAACTAACAATTTATGTTTGTATTCAAATGACTAACAATACATATTTATAGTAAAAAACTAATATTACATATTTATAATAAAATGACTAACAATGTATATTTTTTGTAAAATGACTGACATTCTTACATATATCAAATTAGAGTGACTGCAAGCAAATCTGTTTAAAATTGAATACTGCTGCCATATCTGGTCGGGTGCCCCTGCTGCTCTCCTTGGGCTTCTTGACAAAATACAAAGGAGGATCTTTAACGTGCTTGATACTGACTTGGCAGACCGGCTGCAACCACTCTCTCACCGGCGTGATGTGGCTTCCCTGTGCCTCTTCTACAAGTACTTTCATGGCTTCTGTTCCGTTGAACTTAGAGCACTGGTGCCGCCTAAGCACGAATTTACACGAGATACTAGATTAGCAACTAGGTCCCACCCTTTTACAGTTAAACAGATAAAATGCAACCGTAATTTCTACTCCAACAGCTTCTTTTCTCGCGCTTCCCGCCTGTGGAATTCCCTTCCACAAGTCTGCTTTCCCGACAGCGACAATCTCCAGGTGTTTAAATGTAGGGTCAATAGACACCTCCTATCACTCTAACTCCCAATTATTCTCAGAACACTCTCATCTACCCAACCCTCATTCTCGGTATCCTTACCCGCCTATCACCCACCCTCTGACATTTCCTATATTTAACCATCCTTTCTCCACTCTATATAGCCACCTGCGCAGTAGTGACAGTGACATGCCTTGCTAGGGGTGAAACGCTTATAAAAAAAAATAATCCTACCAAACAACCAACATGAAAGATTTAACGATATAATGTGTTTT
>JBBBDQ010000558.1:132500-175000 GCA_037127315.1 Ascarosepion bandense
TAAGGAAGTATGTGTTGTTAAAAGGTAAAATTCTAAAAACCAGATCCTATTAATATTAATTTATCAATATAACAATCGATCAAGGTGAAGGGCTCGCTGTAAAAAGGATTATCTATTTACAGAGCCAAATATATATAGTATTATTTCGTTTTGTTATTCACACACATAGTAACTTTACCGACTTATAAACCCACACATCTATACAATAAATCACCTACAATTCTTCTCATACGGATCATTTAAAAAAAATGTCCATTGTATAAATTCACTTGACACGAGCATTATTTGTATACATACATTTACGTACATTTTAATTACGCGTGGTACACATACATATAAATTCCTACATTTACAAATGATCATTTATTGCTTTATTACACGTGGTATGGATCTGATCAATGAAATCAACAAGGTGTTTTTTTTAATTAAATTTGTAAATCAGTGTCTTATCAACAAATCTCTGAAGAAATTTAATATATATCGATATAAGTAAAGGAAAAACTTAGTGTAGAAAAAAATTAGATGACTGAGATATATAATTATTTTTCATTATTCGTATTACCCTTTTACACATGTTTTTTCTGAAAGTTTATATATATATATATATATATATATACACTCATGAATATATTCGAGAATTTTTGTTAAGAAGTATGTGTTGTTAAAAGGTAAAATTCTAAAAACCAGATCCTATTAATATTAATTCATCAATATTAAAATCGATCAAGGTGAAGGGCTCGATGTAAATAGTATTATCTATTTACAGAGCAAATATATCTAGTATGATCTCGAAATTTTTGACATACTATATATATATTCATCCGCAGACAGATCTGTTTCGCTGCATCACAGTTCATCAGTACGGTTAGACTCCGATTGCTTTTTAACACAGGATTGAAACCCGACCGAATTGGCGTCAGTCGGCGATTCTACCTCTGGGCTATGGGCGTTCAGTGGAAGAAGGCAGACTTTTTAGCGCATATATTATCATTATACGCGCCCAATAGCTAGAGTGCTCTAATTCAATTTACTGAATGAGCGATGCGTACACGCCAGAGTAGCTACTGTTTTTCAAAGTCTGCCATTCTTCCAGAGTGCTCAGTCAGGGTGTGAGAGCGTAAATATTGTCATCCGCAGACAGATCTGTTTCGCTGCATCACAGCTCATCAGTACGGTTAGACTCCGATTGCTTTTTAACCCAGGATTGAAACCCGACCGAATTGGCGTCAATCGGCGATTCTACCTCTGGGCTATGGACGCTCGGTAGAAGAAGGCAGACTTTTTAGCGTATATATTATCGTTATACACGCCCAATAGCCAGTGTGCTCTAATTCATTACGGAATGAGCGATGCGTACATGCCAGAGTAGCTACTATGTGTGTGTGTGTGTGTGTGTGTGTGTGTGTGTGTGTGTGTTGCCGGAAAAGTAACGCCTTTTTTATTTATTAATTTTATTAGAGGAAAATAAATTTCATATTTAAGAAAAGTTTCAGAAAATTTTAAAGTATTTTCACCTCAAACTCCATGGTCTTGTTATGATTAACAAAGTATTTAACATGTTTCAAACGTTTCCCTTCGTGTTCAGTACATGTTGATGAGCAACACTTCCACAAAACATTTGATACATTCCTGAATTAATTCATGATAATTTAACATAAATTTCATCTTGCTTTTTCTTTTTCTTTTTCTTTTTTTTGTTTTTGTTTTGTTTTGTTTTATTCGGGTGTTATCTTCGGTTTGAACTCGGGATAAGATCTTTTGCACAGGCCACAAAAATAAAGACGTTAGATCTGGTGATCGTGATGACCACTTTACTGCTTGACGTCGTTCTACCCACCTCAGCTTAAGATTTACCCATTCCCGAACAAGTAAATCATAGTTTATCTCAGTCCATCTTAAACTACTCTACTTCAATAAATCTGTTATTTTTGTCGCCCACTGATATAACGTTATTTCGTAACGTTAATCTAAAGCGTAGTGGTACAGTGGATATCGGCTCGGAACGAGAAACCGGGGAGCCGAGTTCGAATTCCAGTTGAATCCATTGTATTCACTTACGCGCAAATACCCTTGGGAAAGGTATTAGTCCATCTCTTCCTTCCAGTTATGGGTTAAATAGCAAGACAGACTGGGTTCTGTAGCCTTGGTCGGCAACCAGTCTACCACAGAAAGCAATGGCAACCTACTGCGGGATAATCTTCTGCCCAGTCAGTCATGTCGCTTTCGAGACATGATCGCCCAAGCGTGTATCACGTATGGCACTTAACTGACTGATAGGTACCGACTTGGCGGCTAGACTACAGCCACTTCCCCACCGACGAGATGTAGCCTCCCTTTGTTCTATAAATACTTTCATGGCTTCTGTTCCAACGAACTTAAGTCACTGGTGCCTCTGCAACAGATGTTTACTCGTGCAACCAGATTGGCAACTGGGTCCCACCCATTCACAGTTAGATTAACCAAATGCAGACGACAATTCTACTCCTACAGTTTCTTCTCTCGCACTTCCCGCCTGTGGAACTCGCTTCCATATTCTTGCTTTCCTGACGGCTACAACCTCCAGGAATTTAAATGCAATGTCAAAAATCATCTATTAACCACTTGACTCTAGTTCTTTCACCACCCCGTATGTCCTTTCCTTTCTCTCCACCTTTGCAACTGTCATCACATCTGTATTCCCACCCTTCTCTTGCTCCTTTCTAACTGGTTCGTCTTCCTCTTCACTCTCTATTTAATCTTTTTACACTTATGTAGCCCCCTGCACATCAGTGGCATTACCGCCTTGGTCGGAGCGATACGATTAAAAACAAAGTTAGTTAAAGGCCATACGTGATACACACTTGGGCGATCATGTCTCAAAAGAGACATGACTGACTGGGCAGAAGATTATCCCGCAGTAAGTTGCCATTACTTTCTGTGGTAGACTGGTTGCTACCCAAGGCTATAGAACCCAATCTGTCCTGTTATTTGACTCATAGCTATGTATTATTTCGTAGTAATTAGTGGGGGATCAGTTTATTATAACAATAGAAAACCGATTCCCTACTTTATGACCAGAAGAAGCCTTAATCATGATTCCAACTATTATATTCAGTCAATCAGTTAAGTGCCATACGTGATACACGCTTGGGTGATACTGATGAGCTGTGATACAGCGAAACAGATCTATCTGCGGATGGCTACTTACGCTCTCACACCCTGATTGAGTACCCTGGAAGAATGGTAGACTTTGAAAAAACAGTAGCTACTCTAGCATCTACGCATCATTCATTCAGTAATGAATTAGAACACTCTCACTACTGGTGTATAAATACATGGTATATCATACGATAAAAGTCTGTCTCCTTCTACCGAGCGCCCATAGCTCAGAGGTAGAATCACCGACTGACGTTTCAGTCTTGGGTGAAAATCAATCTGATGTCTAACCGTACAGATGAGCTGTGATACTGCGAAACAGATCTGTCTGCGGATGACTATTTACCCTCTCACACCCTGATTGAGCACTTTGGAATAATGGTAGACATTGAAAAAACAGTAGCTACTCTAACATCTACGCATCGGTTATTCAGTAATGAATTAGAACACTCTCGTTACTGGCGTATAAATACATGATATATCATATAACGTAAATGAATGGACAAGGAAAAAAAATGAATACATGTAAAGATGCTAGCGACACAGCGAAGCAAGCCCAAGCAAACAGTCTTTTTGTTTACAAAGAGAGGGTCACCTGGGCCTGATGAATAGTGTCTCCAACACCTTCAGATGGAATAAAGAGTGTGCTTTGGCCAAAAGAGAAAACCAGTTCACATTGAAATCCAATATACAGGTCGGACTATTTATCAAGCTATCCGCAATAGAAGACCCGTATGTATTTCGAATGGTATCACCAGACGAAAACTTTTTCTTGAGTATTTCAGTAGGTTCATGCTGTTTAATCCTAACATCCAAACGCTGTGTCGTTCTACCTATGTAGTCGAATCCACAACTACATTTAAAATAATAAATAGTAGAATTAATATGGTGGTGGGTGTGTAGAACGTCTTTACGCATCGATGGATTGACAGACTTGGTTTGTAAAACAACGTGAACGTTAACTGCATAATAACATTCACGTGAACTAGATGAAAGCCGCTTGGCGAAGGACTCGCGAACTCTACCCAATCACGGTAAACGGATATATATAGATATATATATAGTCATCCGCAGACAGATCTGTTTCGCTGTATCACAGCTCATCAGTACGTTTAGACTCCAATCGCTTCCTAACCCAGGACTGAAACACCACCGAATATATATATATATATATATATATATATATATATATATATATATATATATATATATATTCGTCTACTTTCGTCTTTTGCTGACGTTTCTCCAGATCTAATTTTCGACTTGCCAGTTCATCATGTCCCCTTGATTATTATCTTTATATATTTTTCTAGATAACCCCATCGTCTTATTTTCCCCTCCGTAACCTGACATGAGATAAATGCAGTCTCTGTTCCCATATTACTGGGGTTAAATAAGTTATTCTTTAATCAACTGTGTACGCTGTCAATATTGTGCAAAATTTAGGGAACATTGGAGTACTACGTGTATAATTAGTAGTGAGGATGACGCATTTGTTATTACAGTTGTTTTTCAAAATATGAAATTATTTATGAATCAGGCTAATCTCTCTCTCTCTCTCTCTCTATATATATATATATATATATAAACTTATTTATAAATGGAACTTTATCTGTGTGTGTGTGTGTGTGTGTGTGTGTGTGTGTGTGTGTGTATCCGTTACCTATAGACTCCGAATCGGCTGAACCGATTTTCTTGACGGGCTATACTGCAAGTATATATATATATATATATTGTTAAATTCAGAAAGTATTTGTTCTCATTTGTTTTTTCAGTAGTTTTAATGGTAACTAGCAGTATAGCCCGGCGTTGCTCGGGTGTAAAGAAAGCTTTAAAACTAATCCATGGTCCTGGAGCTCAGACTCTTTGGATGTTGGCACGAAAGACTAAAAAGCAATAGTTGCTTCCAGTTAAAGCGAAACCGTAGACTGAAAGAAAAATTAATGGATGTAAGTCAAATTTTGATTTCCTGGTATCGATATCAAATAAGTTTTTATCGTCGTAAACTGAATTTTG
The DNA here is from genome assembly GCA_037127315.1 of Ascarosepion bandense. NCBI lineage: Eukaryota > Metazoa > Mollusca > Cephalopoda > Sepiida > Sepiidae > Ascarosepion > Ascarosepion bandense. The sequence goes on from JBBBDQ010000558.1 coordinate 137,652, forward strand.
AAGGCTAAATAAGTCCTCTGAGTAAATGGTGTCATGGCTGAGACTAAGAGCTACGATTATACCTACTTAGAGCCAAAATCGTATCACTCCGAGCAAGGCGGTAACGCCACTGATGTGCAGGGGGCTACGTAATAGTGAAAAGATCGGAAAAGAGAAAGCTGGAAACCACATCCTAAACAGGGAACAAGGGATGAGCCTCTTAACCTGCTCAATAGACATGGGTGGATTGTGAACCGGGCGATAGATAGATCTAACTACTACAATATTTTTTTTTAAAATCATATCACCCCAAGCAAGGCAATAACGCAACTGATGCGCAGGGGGCTACGTAAGAGTAAAAAGATTGGAAAAGAGAAAACCGGAAACCGCATCCGAAACAGAAAACAAGGGATGAGCCTCTTCACCTGTTCAATAGACGTGGGTGGAGTGTGAACCGGCGATAGTTTAGTGTATCTACTCCAATTGAAAAAAAATAAAGAAAAGAAGAGAGTGAAAAGATTGGAAAAGAGAAAACCGGAAACTGCAATATATATTATCGATTTTCTGCACTATTGCAAGAACTACAGCCCTGAAACTTCTGAATATCGTTTCTTATGTCTTTATCTATGAGTGTATGAAAGGTGATTAAAATCGGACCACTTCTTCTATAACCCGATTTTTTCGATGATTGATTTTCGATATTTATCAGGGGTACCTCGACACAAAACCTAGCTAAGAACACTCGCAGACACTTATAGTACAAGTGTGTAAATTTTCAAGAAAATCGGTTCAGCCGTTTCGGAGTCTATAGGTAACGGACACACACATACAGACACACACACACACACACACACACACACACACACACACACAAAGTTCCATTTATAAATAATTTTTTTATTGTAAAGTGCTCGATATCGGAGTGGTGATAGAGCGTTGATAGTTTTAGTGCAACGAATTTGTCACTTTTACTGAGCAGGTTCATACCGACTTCGAAGTTTTGTAACGACACCGATATATATATATATCCTCTTTATGCAAAATATCATAGCCTCGATGAGTGAAGTCATCATAACGGTGTCCTCACGAAACTTTAAAGTCGGCATGAACCTGCTCATTTAAAGTGACATAATCTTTGGTTTAAGACTATATATATATATATATATGTGTGTGTGTGTGTGTGTGTGTATGTGTGTGTGTGTGTGTGTGTGTGTGTTTTGTGACCTGACCCCTCGTACCATAATGAACTCTTCTCATGATTATAACTACCGGGAGACTGTCTCAAGTCGGACGGTTTACTGAGGATTTGAGTTGGTGGAGTCTCCCCGGTCTGCCCTTGGCAGTCAGCCTGACGTGTAACATTCTTATATTTTTTTTTCGTTAATATATATATATATATATATGTTTCACTAATACCCAAGTTTGTTTTTCTGGAACTATTCAGGTTCCACAACACTGGCGACGAAGGATTCTAAAAAAACGAACTTCACGTGGAACCATTAAAAATAATTTTTTTTTTTTTTAATTATATATATATATTTATTTATTAAGTCAGTGTCTACAACACTGGGATGTGCGTTATGGTGCAGTGGATATCGGCGCGGAACGAGAAACCGAGGAACCGAGTTCGAATTCAAGTTGAATCCATTTTATTCACTTACGCGCAAATATCCGTCTCTTCCTTCCAGTTATGGGCTAAATAGCAGGACATATTGGGTTCTACAGCCTTGGTCGGCAACCAGTCTACCGCAGAAAGCAATGGAAAACTACTGCGGGATAATCTTCTGCCCAGTCAGTCATGTCGCTTTCGAGACATGATCGCCTAAGAGTGTATCACGTATGGCACTTAACTGACTGACTACAACACTGGCGACGAAGAATTCGGATTCACACAGAAAAGTAAAAACAGTTTGGTTTCTTTTTTTCGCTATCGCCAAAACAACACTGGCGGAGAAGGATTCTAAAATACGAACTTCATGTGAAAATCATAAAAAAGAAAACATTTTGTTGGGCAGTGTCCACAACACCGGCGATGACGAACATTTAAAGATATTTTGTTGTTGTTGTTGTTGTTGGAAAACCTTCAAAATTATCTACTGCCTCGAATATATATATGAATATATATATATTCATCTTTGCATGAATTTACATGCTCTTTCTGAACAATCCAAATTCGTAAATAATTTTCTTACTCTTTTCTTTTTTTTTCTCAATTGGAGTAGATAGACTAAACTATCGCCTGGTTCACACTCCACCCACGTCTTTTGAAGAGGTAAAGAGGCTCATCCTTTGTTCCCTGTTTTGGATGTGGTTTCCGGCTTTCTTTTTTCTTTTTTCCAATCTTCTTACTCTTTTCTATTTTTTTCTTTTTTTTCTCAATTGGAGTAGATAGACTAAACTAACGCCCAGTTCACACTCCACCCATATCTGTTGAACAGATGAAGAGGCTCATCCCTTTTTCTCTCTTTAGGATGTGGTTTCCGGCTTTCTTTTTTCCAATCTTTTTACTCTTAAGTAGCCCCTGCGCATCAGGGGCGTTACCGCCTTGCCTGAGGTGATATGACTAAAAAAAAAAAATTAAATTGGTAATGCTACTATATGTCTAACAGGAAAACTCACTTTATACCTCTTTGAACATAGCTCTATTAGGTCTCATTTAAATACACATGGACACCTATGAATATATATATATATATATATATATATGTGTGTGTGTGTGTGTGTGTGTGTGTGTGTTGATTGAAATCCGAAAGATGATAGAATAAGTAAAGAACAGGGATGAAAAGTATCTTGACTCTAACATGTTTTACTTTATTAAGCGTCTTACGAGATCATTTTTTTACAACAATACGATGTAAATATTTCAAATCCATATAATCAACTTATAGTGTATCGAGGCAACAGATAATTTTCTAAACCTATACTGTTAAATATAAGAGACAATGAATGTCTATTATGTTTAATCATGAGCCGTTCTAAACCTATACTGTTAAATATAAGAGACAATGAATGTCTATTATGTTTAATCATGAGCCGTTCTAAACCTATACTGTTAAATATAAGAGACAATGAATGTCTATTATGTTTAATCATGAACCGTTCTAAACCTATACTGTTAAATATAAGAGACAATGAATGTCTATTATGTTTAATCATGAACCGTTCTAAACCTATACTGTTAAATATAAGAGACAATGAATGTCTATTATGTTTAATCATGAACCGTTCTAAACCTATACTGTTAAATATAAGAGACAATGAATGTCTATTATGTTTAATCATGAACCGTTCTAAACATCGTATTTTGGCTTTAATTTCAAGTGAAATTAAAGGCAAAATTTCTCCAACATTTGGATAATTTTTTATGTTGCCTCTAATCTTTCAGTTCACATGAGCCGTCATCAGAGTAGTTACATGGACGTTAACAAAAAGACATCCACCATCAAAGATTATTTTTGTCTTGTATTGATACTACAATGATTACCATGCGACGATAACAGTCACCGAATAGCAGACGCAGGTCGTAAATCTGTAATCCGGTTGTATGACGTCACACCTCACGAGAGGCTGAAATGTTAACAGAACCATGTTTAAATGCTATGTCATGTGTATATGTAATAAAGAACAGGTAGGAAAAATATATATAAAAGAGTAATATATATATATATATATATATATATATATATATATATATATATAATAGGTAGGTAAATTATCTTTAATTTATCATGTTTATTAAATTTCTTCAGAGATTTGTTGATAAGACACTGATTTACAAATTTAATTAAAAAAAACACATTGTTGATTTCATTGATCAGATCCATACCACGTGTAATAAAGCAATAAATGATCATTTGTAAATGTAGGAATTTATATGTATGTGTACCACGCGTAATTAAAATGTACGTAAATGTATGTATACAAATAATGCTCGTGTCAAGTGAATTTATACAATGGACATTTTTTTTAAATGATCCGTATGAGAAGAATTGTAGGTGATTTATTGTATAGATGTGTGGGTTTATAAGTCGGTAAAGTTACTATGTGTGTGAGTAACAAAACGAAATAATACTATATATATTTGGCTCTGTAAATAGATAATACTATTTACATCGAGCCCTTCACCTTGATCGATTGTTATATTGATAAATTAATATTAATAGGATCTGGTTTTTGTAATTTTACCTTTTAACAACACATACTTCTTAACAAAAATGTTCGAATATATTCATGAGTGTATATATATATATATATATATATATATATATATATATATATATATAAACTTTCAGAAAAAACATGTGTAAAAGGATAATGCAAATAATGAAAAATAATAATAACACATACTTCTTAACAAAAATTTTCGAATATATTCATGAGTGTATATATATATATATATATATATATATATAAACTTTCAGAAAAAACATGTGTAAAAGGATAATGCAAATAATGAAAAATAATAAGTTTTTCCTTTACTTATATTCATATATATTGATTATTTGAACAGTCATCTTTTTTTATGCAAGTTTCATTAAAACTTAACTGCGGTACCTTATCAGTTGCTTTCATGAAACATATATATATATATATATCTATCTATATATATATATATATATATATATATATCACTAGATTAAAATGAGTCATTAAAAAGATTTCTAGAAGATAATTTGCAGAAAGATTGCAAACTTGATTTAAAAATGAGCAAACTTGATTTTAAAATTATAGGTGCTTTTTTTTGTATAGATGTGTGTGCTTATAAGTCGGTAAAGTTACTATGTGTGTGAATAACAAAACGAAATAAATTTCATTTTTTAAATTGTAGCGAATTAATGTAAAGATATATTTTTTTTAACCATATCACCCCGAGCAAGGCGGTAACGCCACTGATGTGCAGGGGGCTACATAGGAGTGAAACGATTGGAAAAGAGAAAACCGAAAACCGCACCCTAAACAGGAAACAAGGGATGAGCCTCTTCACCTGTTCAACAGACTCCACCCTCGTCTATTGAACAGGTGAAGAGGCTCATCCCTTGTTTCCTTATATCAAGCAATTTAAACGTAGCCTAGTGAAAAGGCAAATTGACGTAACTAATGATAACCTAACAACTCTCAACAAACGGAAACAAGAAATGCATATCATATTAAAAAGAACTATCAACTCTGAACAACTTAAACAAATTCTAAATAGACTAAAAGAAATTATTAACAGATCGGAATGGAAACATAGGTTAAAAATTCAAAGAATACTCAACACATTATGTAAGAGATCTATATACCTCCCGAATAACTTTGAAAGGTTTATAAACATTTCTGATTATGAACTAACTGAAAACCAAACGGAACTACTTAATCTCGGACCTAATTCGTAGTGGACTGGGGTAAGAAATGGCTCGTAAATTTTAATGCTACTAAAACGAAGCTACTATCAATTAACCATCATAGACAACCGCACCTACCTCCCATTAGCATGGACCAGGCTTTCCTCCCAGGGAGTAAAACACTACGCCTCCTTGGTCTCACACTTTCATCGGACCTCAAGTGGAATGACTATATAGAATCCATTGCTAAATCCGCTGCTATGAAAGTCGGTTCTCTGTGCAGGGTCCGGAGGTTTTTCCGTCTGAATCTATCCTGCACATTTATAAATCTACCATCCGCCCGTGCATTGAATTCTGTTGCCATATCTGGTCGGGTGCCCCTGCTATTCTCCTTGGGCTTCTCGACAAGGTACAGCGGAGGGCCTACATTCTCTCTCTCACCGGCGCGACGTGGCTTCCCTGTGTCTCTTCTATAAATACTTTCATGGCTTCTGCTCCGATGAACTTAGATCACTGGTGCCCCCCTAGATTCGAATTTGCACGAGATACTAGATTACCAACTAGATCCCACACTCTTATAGTGAAACCGATAAAATGCAACCGCAATTTCTACTCCAACAGTTTCTTTTCTCGTGCTTCCCGACTGTGGAATTCCCTTTCACATGACTGTTTCCCCGACGGCTACAATCTCCAGGAGTTTAAATGTAAGGTTAATAGACATCTCCTAACAAAATAACTCGCTTCCATTCTTTCAAACATTCTTTCCCATCCTCCCAACTCCCTATCATCCCTCTTCTGACATTTCCTATATCTAACCACTCTTTCTATTTACCTTCCCCTATGTAGCCCCAAGCGCAATAGTGGCAGTGGAATGCCTTGAAACGATTAAAAAAATTGTCATATATACAAAAAATATAATTGACTACAAAAAAACAAGTGGAGATTGAGACACCAAAATCCCAAAAGATAAACCCCAAGAACAGCAGCCAATTACTACAGGACCAAAACTCCGATCTACTTAAGGCAGAATCTATAAAAGACAGACACGATAAAAAGATATATTCTTCTAAACTCATAAAGACTTCACTAAAAATTGCTACAAAAGAATTACTCAACCACCCAGAAATAGTAATTAAGAAAGATGATAAAGCTAACATATTTATTTTAAACAAGTCTGACTACAATTCAGAAATAGATTGGCTTACGGCCATATCACGTTGAATACACACTTGGGAAAGGTATTAATCCGTCCCTTCCCTCCAGTTATGGGTTAAATAACAGGGTAGGACTTGGGGACTCTGCCCTTAAAAACAAATCCCAATGAATTTTGATACTCGAAAAAGAAAAAATATTACTAGACACAAAAACTTATGTAAAAAAAATAAATTTTTGAAAGAAAAAGGTATTACTAGCAATAAATAAATAAAATTTAGTTGGCAATAAATGACCCGCCGAGGTTGATATGCCATAAAACAAAACAACCAACCAACAATCAAAAATAGATTATGATCACACCAAATTTTAAAAAAATTACAAATAACCCTATGACTCAGCTAAAAGCAAAGATCAATAAATTAATCACAGCTAATAATGCGAAATCCCATTCTATGATCACATAAATAATATATAATTGCAACGGGACGATGTTTCAATGGGCTCAGTTCTGGGTCTAACCTTCAATAACTTCTACATGGCCAACCTAGAAAATAATATATTTATCACCACCAAAAATCCTCCATCTACGTACGATATGTTGATGATATTCTTATATTAGTTAAAAATATAGAAGAAATAATAGAACTAAAAAAAAAACTTTAAAAAACTCTGTTCTCAAGTTCACATGCAAACTTAACAAAGATAACAAAATCCTTTTCCTTGACATTTTAATAGACACAAACAATAACACATTTACTACCTCCTCATATAAAAACCAACCCGCAAAAACACTTGCACTCCCAACTATAAGAGTGAATACCATAACTACTACAAAATAGCACTTATACAAAATTTAATTAACCGAACACAAATCAACTCCTCCACAAAAAACATATTTGTCTCTGAACTAAAAAATATTAATCAGACTCTCATTAATAATGACTTCCCAAACCCCATTGTAGATGAAAAAATAAGTCGATATTTTAAAAACCTCAACACACATCAAACAGAATATGGTACTTTCTCGAAAGACCCAAAGTGTATCAAACTCTTTTTTTTCCTTTTTTTTTTGCAACCAGATACACGATAAGTACAAACACAATGAAAAAATCATAAAAAATCTCATTCGTACTAATATATCTCCCGTTGATCCTAATAAAAATATATTATAAAAAATACAATACTACTAATTTAACTATCCATAACAGCTTCTCTCTACGAACTGATGTGTTACGTGAAACCAACATTATATATCAATTCAAATGTCCCTTGCGAGAATGTATCTCCAACAAAAAATCAAATATATATGTTGGGCTTACAACTACATTAACAAGACGTCTTACATTACACATGTCTGACCATTCATTCATTTCTAGACATCTAAAACAAAATCCCTCTCTATATTCACAATATGAAAGAATAATGTTCGATAACACAACTATCCTTCACCAAGAAAACAACAAAAACAAACTACGGATCCTCGAGGCAATATTCATAAAAAATTGTAAGTCGTCAATTAATAGAATAGGCTATGAACACTGTAATAATGTTCTAAAATGTTTATAGAAAGGACAGTTTTTCATGCTTTAACACGTACATGACCATAACATTATAATATTTAAAAAAATTCTATTTGGATAATTTTCACGTTTTAATGAACGCTAAGCAATTTGTCAACCGTTATATTTGAAGCAAGAAGAAAATTTACAGTAATTTGTTACCCTGCAAAAAACTCCCTAAAACGTGACAAAAGTAACATAAGACGTTACCAGATAAAATGGTAGCTTCCCCTATTTACATAGGGGTCGCAGGTTCGAATCCTGCTAGATAGCACACATTTTCGTAATAAAAACTTATCGTAAATAATCAGGCCGTTAGATATAAATATAAAATATTGTTTAATTAAAAACAGAATATCTACTTAAATCTGAGTATCGGTAAAAATAATGTTCAAAATAATTCATTATATATATATATATATAATAATTTTTTTTTAATTGAATTTGTTATGTTTCTGTTACACATATGATCAGTCAGTTAAGTGCCATACGCGATACACGCTTGGGCGATCATGTCTCGAAAGAGACATGACTGACTGGGCAGAAGATTATCCCGCAGTAGGTTGCCATTGCTTTACTGCGGTAGACTGGTTGCCGACCAAGGCTATAGAACCCAATCTGTCCTGCTATTTAACCCATAACTGGAAGGAAGAGACGGATTAATACCTTTCCCAAGGGTATTTGCGCGTAAGTGAATACAATGGATTCAACTGGAATTCGAACACGGCTCCCCGGCTTCTCGTTCCGAGCCGATATCCACTGGACCACAAATAGTAAACTTAAAAACTCAGTACTTGCAGGGCAAATATGATTGTACCACTAAAAAAAATTTTTTTCTCCAGATTCTTACAATTATGACTTCAGTGGACAAGTGAATTTTGACCGGGACAATGAACTTGACTTTGCAAAGGTGAGTTTTCATAATCTGAAATGTCTGGTAGTGTTTCTTATGAACATGGAAGAATACATTGTGTATATTTGTAAAAAGCAAGAAAGAAAATTATTTTGTTTAACATCATCCATATAGGCATTCCTGTACCAAGAATTGGGTGTCTGTCTACTCTATTTTTTTAGTGTATATGATGTACTTATTTTGGAGAGAAAAAAAAATTATTATAACTCAAAATATCCACAATAGTAAAGCAGTTTATTCTAATATTGTTTTCGTTTTAATCCAAGTCCTCTATGATTAAAACTTATATTTTGTATGAAAGATAAATTGAAGGCACTGATTTATTCAACACATTATCACCTTGTTACTTTACTCAAAGGGAATGTGACACAAGTAACATAAATGTTCCATACACTGACTATAAACCCCTAATCAAGAACTATATTTTAAAGAAATGACAAGAAACCTGGAACAACTGTCAAAACAACAAATTATTTAAAATCAAACCCATCCTAAAGAAACTATCAGAACCCAGTAAATCACACAAAGAAGTGATTATATCTCGTATTCGAATAGGACATACACACATAACCTACTCTTATCTCTTAAAAAATGAAGAACCTCCTGAATGCATTGCATGTCAAGAACCCTATACAGTAAAACATGTTCTACTCGACTGCAGTGACTTTACATATATCCGGCAATCCCTCTATAATGTTAACAACCTGAAAAATCTTTTCGAAAAAATAAACTCTAATACTATTTTAACCTTCCTCAAAAAGATCAAGCTATACAACAAAATATAATCCAAGTAAAGATCCGAAGATCAAAAATAGATCTGATCCTCACCAGGTGAAAACATTAAAAAAGTTATGCAACTTGAAAGCAATCGAAAAGTTTAAAAAGTAAGACATCTTCCAAAATACTGTAAAAATATAACCTTATCCAGAATCATTTATTATGACCTTAAATGATCCCATAAGTATTGATAGGTCGTTAAACCTCAAAACAAACAAACTTTCTGTTAGCAAAACTCACTACCCTGAAGATGATCTCGGAAGGGGAATGAAAGTACTTGGGATAATCGAGAAATTAATAATAAATTCACCTGTCAACATTAGAGCTCATTTCTGACATCATTCATTTATAATCAAGAGAGATTTTCCGTGAGTATGAAGGGATTTTATGAAAAAATGAGCACAATGTTTGCAATTTATTTAATCTGACGTGTCTATAAGAAAATTTGATGAATCTATCCTGCATATTCTTATGTTAGTTAAAAATATAGAAGAAATAATAGAATGTATCTCCAACAAAAAATCAAATATATATGTTGGGCTTACAACTACATTAACAAGACGTCTTACATTACACATGTCTGACCATTCATTCATTTCTAGACATCTAAAACAAAATCCCTCTCTAATCCAGCTGTCTCTTCCTGATGCTCAGTATTAATTTCCTTTTCGTTTGCATCATTTTCAAAACTTCATCATTGCTCACATGCTCGATCCATGATATTCGCAGCATTCTTCTGTAGAACCACATTTCAGTTGCTTCAAGTTTTTTTTTCAATTGGAGTACACACACACACACACACACACACACACACACACTCACACACACATATATATATATATATATATATATATATATATATATAAAGACAGTATAAAAAGAGACATAAGAAACATTATCTTAGCTGCCGCCTATCATCTTCTTAGAGATTTCATCAAGACAAATGCAAGGATTTTCTTTTATTTGGTAACATTTTTTTATTTTTATGTCAGTCAGTTAAATGTCATACGTGAAATACGCTTGGGTGATCATGTCTCGAAAGAGACATGACTGACTTGGCAGAAGATTATCCCGCAGTAGGTTGCCATTGCTTTCTGCGGTAAACTGGTTGCCAGCCAAGGCTATAGAACCCAGTCTGCCCTGTTATTTAACCCATAACCGGAAGGAAGAGACGTATTAATACTTTTCCCAAGGGTATTTGCACGTAAGTGAATGCAATGAATTCAACTGGAATTTAAACTCGGCTCTCCGATTTCTCGTTCCGAGCCGATATCCACTGCACCACAACGCACACACAAGAGCAAAAAGATTGATTTTTTTCAAAATGTTCTAATTTAAGAAGAAATCGTGAATACTCAAGAGGTTAAGCGTAAAGTCGAGGTAATCTCTGGTGAACGCCAAATAACATTATTCATTGTCTAATAAACGAACAGAAGTAAATGATGGTCTTCATCTATTTTATGCAAATTAGTATTGAAATTATTTCAGTTCTAGATTACGCTATGTGTTTTAGATATTAAATGACATGAGGTATGAATTTAACCGCAGTCTTTTAATTTTTAACATTTTTATGTATGTTGCCTTGGGGAAAAGAGTAATTTTGTCAGGAATGGATATATTTGGAAAAATCATTGGCGCCGATTTGTATTTTAATAAGATTCGATACCGGCAAAGACAAAAAATTTTCGTCTAAGTTACATTCTCTTTTAATTATTGGAATACATAGACTAAACTATCGCCCGGTTCACACTCCACCCACGTCTATTGAACAGGTGAAGAGGCTCATCCCTTATTTCCTGTTTAGGATGCGGTTTCCGGTTTTTTTCTCTTTTCCTATCTTCTCACTCTTTTTTTTTTCAATTGGAGTAGATACACTAAACTATCGCCCGGTTCACACACCACCCTCGTCTATTGAACAGGTGAAGAGGCTCATCCCTTGTTCCCTGATTAGGATGTGGTTTCCGGCGTTCTCTTTTCCAATCTTTTCACTCCTATGTAGCCCCCTGCACATCAGTGGCGTTAGCGCCTTGCTCGGGGTGATATGATTAAAAAAAAAAATAAGTGTCGCGTAGGACGGAACTCGTCGGCTAAGCTAAGTTTGCCTTTTGATATATATATATATATATATATATATATATATATATATATATATTATAAAGGATTTTCGATTATTACCTTGGATAATACATATTTCACCGCTTTGATGTTCTTAAAATCGAAAATCCTTTATAAAATATTACTCTGTTAAATTAAATAAATGAATTTAACATTGAGTTCTCTCGAGTTCGTCTCTTTTGGAATTTACCCGAATTACATACCAAGTGTACTATGTTATATATATATATATATATATATATATATATATATATATAATTTGGATATGATTTATGTCCGCAACCTAGGTTTCAACTTTTCGGTGTCTTCAGGCGATTTACAATAACTTATTTTTTCATTTTTCAAATGCACGAACAGGGATTTTTACGAACGTCGAACTTGAATTTTCAAGCAACCGAAAATTTTCCAAGTTAGGGAGAAGTTGTTCAATGATCTTACAACACTTTCATCCATGATTGTATCATCCTAGTATGTATTTATAGGTATGATTAAATTTGGACATAATTTCTGATCTTTCATTTAGTATTCTTTTTTCTTCTAGGAACAACATAATAGCTAACTTTTCCTCCTGGCACAATCTGTATACATTGCCACCATGGTTTGGCTATTTTCAATATACTCGAAGTTATATCAGGGTCTAGTAGAAAGAAACTCGTGGAGAGCGTGGCAGCAGAGAGTCCTCAGAAGAGAAGCCCCCGCCAAGCAAGTGTTTCGGCCCTTATCTCCTGACACTCTAGGGGGGTTGGGCCACACACGGTTCATGACTCCGGATGTCCCTCTGCTGCCCTTTTTTCTTTTTCTTTTTTCCGGGACGAGCCACGGATAGGATCCGTGACCTTCTGGATATGCTCATTTTTACTCAAAGACCCCCGCACTAACCACTTAGCCAAAGGTACACCTGATATTTGTAGGAAAATTAAGCCTTATGAAGTTCACTTTTATTCCCTATTTCCCATTTAATTTCCACACGAGGTTAGCCATTTTGGTACAATTTTTGAGGTTTTCCAGTTTAAATATAGATTTATGATTATTCCATCTGTTTTTAAAAATGCCTTTAGTAGACCCTTACTTATTTCTATATTACTTATTAGTAATAACTTTCTTTGGATATCTTATTTCTTGTTATACAAATACATTGTTTTGAACTTATCTTCGTGTTCCGTGTCTTACTTCCGGCACAATCCGGTCACTACACTTTGCGAAAGAGATTGGCGTTTACTGTATGAAGCAGTGTGTAACCTATCTAACGAATTTGGGAGACGGATTGTAGGTGGGGATAAAGTATTATGGTGTCCTTCTAGGTGGAATGGACTCTTCCTCCTGCTATAAATACTAACCGGAGTGACCTCCGGGTACGCAGCTAGGACGCATCTGTAAGACAGTCAGGGGACAGTCGTAAGGTGGTCGAGACGCAGCGTAACTATACCCTTCGGACCTCTTCTTCTATGTGCCCTGTCCCTTCAGGACGTAGGCGATCATGGCTTTCCACGTTTCCCTATCCCTGGTGGCTCTGAGCACGCCTTCTCCTGTTACACCGTGCAATCGTCTTTCTGTCATCCACCTGATTAGGTCCTTCAAATATGTTATCCGTTGCTTTCCCCTGACTCTTTTCCCTCTATCTGGTCTGTTAGTATCAGGTTCTTCAAGCCCCCTTCCTCATTGCGTGTCCCAGGAACTTCAGCTGTCTCTTCCTGATGCTCAGTATTAATTTCCTTTTCGTTTCCATCATTTCCAACACATCATCATTGCTCACATGCTCGATCCATGATATTCGCAGCATTCTTCTGTAGAACCACATTTCAGTTGCTTCAAGTTTTTCCTTCATCTTTGATGATATCGTCCAGCATTCACTGCCATATTGAAGGACGGACATCACGTAGCAATCCAGTACTTTCTTTCTAGTTTCTAGCGAAATTGTCCTGTTTCTTAATACATTACTCAACTTCTGGAATGCTTCCCTCGTCATGCCAATTCGCCTTCGGATCTCTGTGTCACACTTTCCGTCTTCTGTTATAACGCTTCCCAGGTATTTATATTTTTGTACCTGCTTGATTCTGGTATCCCCGACCTGTATTTGGCATTTTGGGCTGCCCTTTTTACTGATGACCATGCATTCAGTTTTCGTGCAGTTTATTTCTAGTCCTTTCTTGTTACTTTCTTCTGCTACCTTCTGTAAGAGGCCTTGTAGTTTCCTTTCTGTGTCTGCTATCAGCACTGTATCATATTTGCTGATTGCTAATACGTATTATTGTATATATTGTTCTGTTATCCTAATACATTATTTGAACCTACCTTCTTGTTTTAGAGTCTCACTTCCGGTCCCTAACACAGACCACAACAACTTGATGACGAAGATTTCGCTACAACAATTCCACAACACAAATGGTTGATGGTAAAGTGTTAAACGTTGTTTATAACTGCAACGGAGAAAAAGATTGTAGTGATCCACGATCGCCTACATCCGGGAGAAGTACAAATTCAGTTGAAGAGAAGAAGACTGTGTTGCGTCAGTCAATATTAGAAATCTATTTTCGTTTTGCTTTTGAACATTTACGTAACTTGGGTCAAGGAGCAGTCCGTTTACCAAGTATGACATTTCAAATATTGGCGTTATCATTTGCAATGACGAAAAACGGTGGTTTAGTGATTATTCAAGTTGTCGGCTAATATTCAGATTAAGTTTGTTATCTTCGCTTATATAAGAAGCGGGCTGACATTGTAATAGATGTGACTCCATCACTGTCATTTATAAACTTGCAATATTTTTTTTTTCGTTTATGATTAACGAAAAAAACAACAACAAAGGAGTATAAATTTCATTAATACGAAATATATGGTCATCAGCAGAAAGAAGATCCCAAAATGCCAACTACAGGTTGGAAAAACTAAAATAAAAAAGTAAAGAAATTTAAGTAATTAGGAAGTGTTCTGACTGAGGATAGGAAGTGCGACACTGAGATCCAAAGATTCACTGGCCTGGCCAAGGACACATTTTTTTTTATCATTTCACCCCGAGCAAGGCTGAAATGCCACTGATGTGCCGGGGGCTACATAACTGTAAAAAGATTAATTAGAAGAGAGTGAGGAGTACAAACCAGCTGGAAAGGAGCAATAGAAAGATGAGAATGCAGGTGTGATGACAGATACATAGGTGGAGAGAAAGGGAAGGATATACTGGGGGGAGAGAGCTAGAGTCCAGTGGTTAATAGATGAGTATTGACATTGCATTTAAATTTCTGGAGGTTGTAGCCGTCAGGAAAGCAAGAATATGGGAGCGAGTTCCACAGGCGGGAAGTGCGAGAGAAGAAGCTGAAGGAGTAGAATTGTCGTCTGCATTTGGCTAAATGAATGAGTGGGACCCAATTGCCAGTCTGGTTGCACGAGTAAGCACCTGTTGAGGAGGCACCAGTGACTTAAGTTCGTCCGAAATTTTCGTTTTAGGTCCCGAAGGCTTTTCCCCTTTCAAATTTATCCAAAATAGCATTATTTCTGTGCAAATGTATATGCTGAACTCAAATCGACAATTAGTTATTGAAGAAATTTACCTTTATTGATCTTAACGACCATAAAAAATCGAACTTCATCTCGCACTTTTTGTCTCCTGTAACTCTTACGAAGTCATGTAATTAACTGCAGAATGATTTTGGCGTAGGCAACAAATTTCGGCCAATTTTCTTCCTTTACTGAAATTTCCGCCTATTTACTTCCTGTAATGAAAGTAATACGCATAGAAAAAAATCGCGTAGTAAAGGAAGTAAATAGGCCGAAAATAGGCCGAAATTTGTTGTCCTCCGCCGAAAGTCATTCAGCAGTTAACTATATGACTGCGTTAGAGTTGCGGGAGACAAAAAGTGCGAGATATAGTTCGTTTTTTTTTCTTTTTTATGGATGTTCAGATAAAAAAAAGTAGGTTTCTTCAATAACTAATTCTTGATTTGAGTTCAGCATATACATTTGTACAGAAATAATGCTATTTTGGATAAATTTGAAGGAGGAAAAGCTTTCGAGACCTAAAACGAAAATTTACCGGACACATTTCAAGAGCTAACCAAAGTTTTAAGAAACAGAAAAATCTCATTAGAAACAAAGAAAAAAGTGCTGGACTGGTTCGTGATATCTCTTCTTCGGTATGACAGTGAATGTTAAACAATCTCCTCAAAAATGAAGGAGGCAGCAAAAATGTGGCTCTGCAGAAGCATACTGAGAATACCATGGACTGAGCCCGTGAGCAATGAGGGGTGCTAAAAAAGATGCAAAAGAGAAAAAAAATTCATAATTAACTTCAGGAAGCGAGAGATGATGTTTCCGAGACACGTTATGAGGAAAGAGGGCTTCGGGAATTTAATACTCACAGGACGGATAAAAAGAAAGAGAGACAAGGGAAATTAGCGCGAGACATTTTTGATAGACTTGAGAAGCGTTCAATTGCTATCGCTCTCTCCGTTTATTGGAACGGTTCTTGCCCGTTGTTCAGTATAGTAATTATTTGTAGTGTTTTCATAGATTTATCGATTAAAAATAATGATCAAGCAAATAAATTAAACACCTCAGTTGTTAATTCCATTTCATTAATCTCCGGGACTTTCTGTTTACATTTGTTTACTTTACGATACATTTCATAGCAGAGATTGTCATTTACGAGAAATCGAAAAATTGTGTATATAAAGCTTGATATGGTTTCGTTTGGACTATGAAATCATTCGTGGTCGAGTGGTTTAAGACGCATCAGATCAGTTGATGACTTCCACTTGTTAGGTGCCACAGGTTCGAATTCTGCCATTTTTCTAACAAAATTTCTCATAAATATTCAGGCCGATATATATATATATATATATATACTTTTTAATTAAAAACATAATACCTACTCAAATATGAATATCGATTAAAAATAATGTTCAAACAAATAGACGTCAAGTGGAACCATTACTAAATCCACTGCTAGGAAGTCACTGTATCGGGCAGGGAAATTTTTTTCGCCGGAATTCATCTTGCACATATACAAATCAACCATCCGACCGTGCATTGAATACTGTTGTCATATCTGGCCAGGCTCCCCTGCTGTTCGTATCAGTGTTCTCGACAGGCTCCAAAGGAGAATCTGTAATGTGACTGGTCCCGACCTGGCAGCTCGACTCCAGCCACTTTCTCATTGGTGGGATGTGGCTTCCCACTGTCTCTTCTATAAATATTTTCATGACTTCTGCTCTGACGAACTTAAGTCGCTTGTGGAACTCTATTCCATATAATTGCTTTCCTGACGGCTATAATCTCCAAGAATTTAAATGCAAAGTCAATTCCCATTTCTAATCCACTTAACTACAGCCCTTTCCACATCACCCCGTATATCTTGTTCTTTTCCTTTCTCTCTACTTTTGTAACTGTCTTCACTCCTGTCTTCACATCCTTCTCTTGCCCTTTCTCTTTCACCCCCCTGTAGCTGATTCGTCTTTGTCTTCGCTCTCCCCCTGTCTAAAACTTTAACTTTCTTATGTAGCCCCCTGCACATCAGTGGTGGTACCGACTTGCTTAGGGTAAAATGATTAAAAATATTAATCAGTTAGTTAATTGCCATGCGTAGTACACGCTTTGGTGATCATGTCTTGTAAGTGACATGACTGACTGGGCAGAGGATTTTCCTGCAGTCGGTTGTTATTATTTTCTGCGGTAGACTGGTTGCCGATCAAGAATATAGAACTTCATCTGCCCAGCTGGAAGGAGAAGTGACGGATTCATCGCTTTCCCAACTGTATTTGCGCGTAAGTGAATGCAACGAATTCAACTGAAATTCGAACTCGGCTCTCCGATTTCTTATTCCAAGCTGATATCACTGCACCACAGCGCACAAGATTAAATGTCATGGGTGTAAATATTGTAAAATATTATAGCATTATTTGTATAGCTGTAAATAGTACAGAACATTATCAGGTAATTAGTATAGATGTAAATATTATAGAACATTATAGGGTATTTAGTATCGATGTAAATATTACAGAATATTATTGCTTAATATTTGATTAAATACCATTATTTATTAGAGGTTAATTATTAAAGAATAGATATCAAAGTATATTGCAGGTTATATATTATAAACCAAATATTCTTGTTTAATTATTATAGATTACAAATATCTGTTATTATAGATAATCTATTATAGATCAAATTCTAGGTTTTATTATAAGTTAATTGTTACAGATCAAATTTTACTCAACGTATTATTAAATCATCTTTGCGAGTCACCTTTGATCGTCCGCTCGCTTGTCAGTATTATCGCTGACCTCAAAATGCCGAATCATATTTTGATATTGCCCAACTGTTATAATCTAGTCGCAGGGGTTCTTCGAAATAGTTTCAACTCTTTCAGAAATGATGGCTGAAAATGCTACCTTTAGATCTTGCAGTTTTCCCTTTTAATATAAGCAATAATTTAGATTGCGAATATTGTGCCATATTCTGTTATTCATCATCTGTTATTTTCAAAGAATGTTTTTTTTTCTGATTTCACTCTCATTTTTATAACATAAACAATTGCAACAAAACTGATGACAGAAGCATAGCAACAATATCGATAATCAAGCCTTAGCTGTAGCTAATAGTAATAATATTAATCACAGCAGGACCACATTATCAGCAGAATGATTCTCTTTAACTTTAATATGATTGCCCCTTTTCTTTTTCTTTTTTTCATCTTTTCCGCCATTTTTCCTTTTCATTCCCATTTTTACCAATTGCCACGCTTATCTCAAAAGATGGCTTCCATTGTCGTCTGCTTCCTCTTCCTTTTCCTTCATTTAACTCCTTTTTTCCTTCCCCTTCTTTTATCTGCCACTCCTCCCGTCTGTCTTCATTTCTATTTATTTATTTTTTGTCATACATGTTCCCTTTTATTTTTATTACAACAATCTCCGTCCTTTAAACATGTTTTAAGCGTCGCGCCATTCGCCTTTCTTTCCATCCACGTCGTTTGCCGCCAGGGCTTTAGCGAACCCCCACCTCTCTCTTTGACTGTCTCACTCACTCACTCACTCACTCACTCACTCACTCACTCACTCACTTTCTCTTTCACTCACTTACTCACTCACTGTCTTTCTCTCTGAATCCTCAACGGCCATGTTTAGTCAGCCGGCTCTAAACGCCCGGCAGGCAGGGACAATGTCACGAAGGCAAGAATTGTTTTTGTGGATGGTAAAACGGATTCTTATACACATGTCGGTCTGTTTGTTTTAGGAGCGCTGAAAAGACAAACAAGAAGGAAGACGAAGAAAACAGGAAGAAATATGGCGATAGAAAAAATGGCGGCAGTGGGATAAAGAATTATATAACCTAAAAACATGAGAAAACATGTGAAAGGCTTAATAATGATGATAATAACAGCAACAATGACTGTGTAAAAAATTTAGTTTCAGCGTTGTAAACAAACTGAATCAGTTAAACCAAAAGACTGCTGAAAAACAAGATATTCGGCGACTTTGAACTTCAGACTAAAATACTCTGTTCTAGTGAGAAAACTGGACGCAAGAGTCGTAAGGAAAGTAAAGAGCATCTACCAAACAATGACTGTGACTGCCTTTAACGGATCACAGGCTGCAAAGGGGTAAAAAAAAAAAATAAGTGGGGGAATGAAATAAAAGGACTTTACCGGGATCTGAAATTAAAACGTAGAGTTTATGACCGTACGCATAATAATTCCGGATTATAACAAGATAATCCATAATAACAAGATAATCTATAATAATTAATAATAATAATAAGATAACCAATAATAATCAATAATAACAAGATAATCCATAATAATAATTAAAAACAAGATAATCCATAATAATTATTCATCTAATTTGATGGCCTTTTTATTTTTAGTTTAACCTTATGTAATCTTTTAAATCAGCTTATATATATATATATATATATATATATATATATATATCAATGTGGATTATTATGGATTATCTTGTTATTATGAACTTGTATGGATTATCTTGTTTCTATGGGTTATTATGGACTGTCTTGTTGTTATGAATTATGGATTATTATGGATTATCGTTAAAAAAGATAATCCATAATAATCCCTAAAAACAAGATAATCCATATAATTCAAAATAACAAGGTAATCCATAATACTTCATAATATAAAAGATAATCAATAATAATCCATATTGACATATCTACATCTAAACTTATTTATAAATGAAACTTTGACTGTGTGTGTCTATGTGTGTGTGTGTGTGTGTGTGTGTGTGTGTGTCCGTTACCTATAGACTCCGAAACAGCTGAACCGATTTTCTTGAAAATTTACACAGTTGTACTATAAGCGTTTGAGAGTGTTCTTAGCTAGATTTTGTGTCGAGGTACCCCCAATAAATATCGAAAATCGATAATCGAAAAAATAGGGTTATAGAAGGAATGGTCCGATTTTAATCAAATTTGATACACTCATAGACAAAGACATAAGAAACGATATTCAGAAGTTTCAAAGTTGGAGTTCTTACAATAGTGCAAAAAATCGATAATATATATATATATATATATATATATATATATATAAGGCAAGATGTTTGTGTGTTTGTCTGTTTATCTGCCTGTATGTTTGTATTTTTTCAGCTCTTTTATTTTAGTTTTTGCTTCGGGTTTGGCTCTAAGTAGGTATAATTGTAGTTCTTAGTCTCAGCCAAGATACCATTTATTCAGAGGACATATATAGCTTTCAAAATTCAGGTTACGACGAAAAAAACTTATTTGATATCGATACCAGGAAAGTAAAATTTGACTTACATCCATTGATTTTTCTTTCAGTCTACGGTTTCGCTTTAACTGGAACCAACTATTGCTTTTTAGTCTTTCGTGTTAACGTCCAAAGAGTTTGAGCTCCAGGACTATGGATTAGTTTTAATTACATCCGAGCAACGCCGGGCTATACTGCTAGTATATAGATAAGGAGATTTAAAAGATTACATAAATTAAAGTAAAAATAAAAATGGCCATCAAATGGGATGAACATAGCGAGGGAGGAGGTTTTTATGTTTTACAAGAATTGTGTGTAGAGACTCATACAGAAAAAATTCTATCAATATTTATCTGTAAAAGACTAGAAATGTCAAACATTTAAACCAGAAAGGAATAAGACGGTAGCTGATATATAAAAAGTGAAGAGTTGAAAAAAATAAAAAATAAAAGAATAATGCAAAAATTTAAAATTTCTCTTAAAGGGTTTTGTTGATATAAAAAAAAAATGGCGGACCTGAAGCAGACTACAACCACGTTTAAATTCGTTGTTTTTCTTCTTTTCTTTTTTTTTTTTTACTTTTTTCAGCGTAGTCCTATCGATTACTTTCTTAGTTTTACAATTGACAAAAAAAATTTGATAAATTTCAATATTTAAACGTTTTCTGAGGGGGATCAGTTTCTCATACAACGTTATAGTAAATTGAGCCTCCATTTTGAAATCAATCGCCGGTACGACATTACCACCACCTGTAAATTTGTTGATTATCAAATCTTTTAGGCTTTTTTCAGTGCAATATTATCTTTCAAACCTTAAAATTTACGAATGACAAAAAAATTTGCAAAAATCTCAATATTTAAACAATTTTTTGTGGGGGGACCAGTTTCTCATACAAACTTATAGTGGATTGAAAATGGAGGATCGATTTACTATAATGTTGTATGAAAAATTGCCCCCGCCAATTTGTTTAAATATTGTAATTTATCAAATTTTATCAAATAAATTCAAATAAATATTGTAATTTATCAAAGTTTAAGCAACAATCGATAGAACTGCTCTGAATAAAGTAAAAAAAAAAAAAGAAAAAAGAAAAACAACGAAATTAACATAAACAAAGCGACCCCCAACGCCAGTGGATTGAAAATGGAGGATCGATTTACTTTAACGTTGTATGAGAAACTGACCCCCGCCCCACAAAATTTGTTTAAATATTGTAATTTTTCAAATTTTTTTTTTAATCAGAAATTTTAAGTAACAATCGATAGCACTGCGCTGAAAAAAAAAACAAAAAACAAAAAAAGAACGAAATTAAATGTGGTGTTAGTCTGCTTCAGGTGCGAAAAAATAAACAAGTGAGATAAACAGAGGTAAGATTTTAGAAACAGAAGTGCAAGATAATAAAACACTCGTGGTGAAAAATATACTTTTTACTTTTAAGGTATAAATAATTAATTAAAAGAGATAGGTTTTATGGATATGAGCGAATAGTAAATACTTTGAGATAATTTTAGATATATTTAAGAGTATGAATAATCCTATAATGGCAGTAATTAGTGATTTCAGTACATTGGTTTCATAAATTAGTTCTTGGGAATTTAATGATATGGATAATAGAAGACTAATAGTGAAAAAATATGGAATATACTCCCATTAGTATTAACCCATTAAATTATATATATATATATATATATATATATATATATATATATTTACAATACCGCCCACCCCAGTTTTTTAAAAGAAATTATGTATTTCATACTATTTTTAGTATTTATTGCCAAGTGGATAATTCTGAATGAAAATAGAATGGTTCTTCTGTTATTATTACTTTGCAAAATTTTACAAGGCAAATAGCGACTATTTACCAATCGCACCATGTAGATTTGCTATATATATATATATATACACTACCGGCCACAATTATTAGGCAACCCCAGTTTTTTTAAAAGAAATGATGTATTTCATACTAGTTTTAGTATTTATTGCCAAGTGGACAATTCTAAATGAAAACAGAATGGTTCTTTTGTTATTATTACTTTGCAAAATTTTACAAGGCAACGAAGCAAAGATGAACTCGTCCGAATCACCCTAAATTTTCTTCATTCATTCATTGATGAAACTGCAATATAGGTAATTATTAAATATTTATAAATTCATTTGGTGCACATGTTATTGTGCAGTATTAACAAAAGAACCATTCTATTTTCATTTACAATTATTCACTTGGCAATAAATACTAAAAAATAGTATGAAATACATAACTTTTTTAAAACACTGGGGTGGACTAATAATTATGGCCGGTAATATATATATATATATATATATATATATATATATATATATATATATATATATATATATATATATAGGAAGGATATTAATAAAAAAAAGTTTTGAATTTAAAAATGTACTTTTTTTTGGACAGTATTTGTTTATTTTTATTATTGTATTTTATATTTCAATTATTCACTTGGCAATAAATACTAAAAAATAGTATGAAATACATAACTTTTTTAAAACACTGGGGTGGACTAATAATTATGGCCGGTAATATATATATATATATATATATATATATATATATATATATATATATATATAGGAAGGATATTAATAAAAAAAAGTTTTGAATTTAAAAATGTACTTTTTTTGGACAGTATTTGTTTATTTTTATTATTGTATTTTATATTTCAGACCGCCCTCGGTCCTTCATCAGAAACGAGTGATTTTTAAATTTGAATTAGAAACGTATTTCACGATAGCGTTCGAATATTTTTTTTTGTTTACATCACGTGGTGTGTTTGTTCACAACATGCGGCTTGTCCGTAGAGAAAGTCTGTTTGTTTTAGATAAAAATTTCTTGGAATATCTGAAAAAAAATTTTAGCTATTGAAATATTTGTAAAGATTCAACACACCTAAGTCCCTATTTAACCCTAGCTTGTGTGTATTTAATTTTAAAATCCAGTATTTTTCTTTCTTTCTGCGTGTGTGTGTAGAACTATATTGGAGTCTATTAGTAAACATTTGCAATTTTCTAAAGTATGATCAGGTTGATTAAAATGGGCTGCAATTGGGGAGTATACATTTTTTTGTCGTATATTTAGTTTGTGATTATTGAAGCGAAATCTAAAGCTATTACCGGATTCGCCGATATATCCACTGTTGGGGCAAATTGAGCAGAAGAGAAAGTAGATGATGGTTTTGCTGTCACAAGTAAGGTTTGGTGGGTGTAATTTTATTTTGGTGTTGGGTACAGAGAATGTTTTGTCTGTTATTAAATGTTTACAAATTAAACAGCGAGGCTTCCCACATTTTAAATTCCCTGATAGGTTTGTATTATTTAAATATTTGTTAGAGGTGAGGATAGTTGATAGGTTGGGTGTTTGTTTCTTTGCATTTATGGGTGGTTTATCGAATATATATATATATATATATCTGTGTGTGTGTGTGTGTGTGTGTGTGTGACAAATGGAAACGTTCCAAGAAACTAGATTATTGTAAATAGATTTGATTATTCATTTCACATGCCTTCATCAGATCCAATAATGAAAGAACCTAAATATAATGTGATTCATTATTTAAGTTCATGTAGAAGTAGGAATTTGGTTAATGCTTATTGAATTTGCCTTGTGTCAAACTTTCTACAACTTACAGTTTTTATCCAGAATTATCAGAAGGATACCAGCTGGTGGATTTGCGGAAGAATAAAAGTATACTTTTTCTTTGCTTAAATTGAATTTAATAGAAAAGAACAACATGAATGGGAGAAGTTCTTGTTCAATGAGAAACAGTATTAAGAAGTTAAGGGTACCAAGAGTTCGTAGTAGTAACTTACAAGAATGAGTTTATGTATACGTACGTAGGAACGTATGTGTGTGTATGTATGTATCTATGTATGAGCGTTAATTGTTGGGTAGAATTGTCTTTGAACGTATCTCTCAGGTTGAATGGTGAAAATGAAGGTGAGAGATGAGAGGTGAAAAAGAAAGAAGAAGAAAATAATAATAACAATCGTTTGACGTTTGTCAAGGTTCCGTGTTAATTACTCTGGTGTCTTTTCCCTCTGGCGACGGTCGAGCTTGCTCCGTCTTTTATGGATGTGATGAAGCATGAATGGCCAAATGTGTCATCGAATCGTTTCCATTTGTGAAATTTAAAATTTATATATCCTAATTTAAACACACACACACACACACACACACACACACACACACACATATATATATATATATATATATATATATATATTCTTAATTTGTATATATATATATAAAGTTTCGTGCGAACACCATTATGAAAATAGCCTGACGAGTGAGAACATCAAAACGGTGTCCTCACGAAACTTCGAAGTCGGCATGAATCTGCTCAGTTAAATAACAAACTTTTCGTACTAATCAACGGTCTATCTCCACCCCGATATTGAACACTTTACGATAAAAGAAACTGCTTGCCAAAATACATTTTATCAGTAAAATCACTGAAAAAACAACAACCTTGACGCTAAACATTATCGCAATTAAACAATATATATATATATATATATATATATATATATATATTATGCTCTCATTACGACTGAGCTCTCTAGGGAAGAAAATTTTAAAAACAGTCTCCACTTCTGAGATATATGCATTGCTCTTCAGGAATGAATTGAGTTCTTCCGGTGACTGGCGTGTGTGTACACACTGTTTATATACAACACGTTAAAATTTACCTTCTCTGATTCCATACGCCAATGGCATACGGAGTAACGACTCCCACTCACACCAAATCCGTCGTGCTTTCGATCCCGGCCAGAATCAAGTGGATGTGTCTAGCCATACTGATGGGCTGTGATACAGCGAAACAGACTTGTATGTGAATAAACAATATATATATATATATATATATATATATATATATATATTGTAACTAAGTTCATGCATTTACTTTTATAAAGAGTGCTCGATACAAATATAGAGCATTATACTGTAATGGTTGTTACAATGTAACAACCATTACAGTATATATATACTTATGTGAATGAAGAAATATACGTATGAGGGTTCACACATGCATAATAATATTATTCTGATGTTAATAAAAACGTGCTCAGTGTAGTATGAATAGAGCTATTGTATATATGATAATAAATAGACATATTGTTCTACTTTGATTGAACGACTCGGAGTTTCAAGCGTTATGCAATCATCAGGTGCATATTACAAACTGACCATTAAATATATTTGAATTTAAGTTTACTCGATGTTCATGGGAGATAATCTTATAAATCTGTTTTTTGATATATCAAGAGTAAAATTAAATTAAAATAAAGATTTCATAGAGATAAAAAATATAAAATTTAAGTTTTAAAATTTATTGGTTTGGTGGTCGACTTATCTGATGAGGTAATTTAATTCTCCAGTTTTGTTTTTAGAATGCGTATATATATATATATATATATATATATATATATATATATATATATATATATTCCCCAACCATATATATATATATATATATATATATATATATATATTCCCCAACCATAATTTATCTTCCATATCTACAAGTATACCATTTGTTCATTCTTAGAATATTTCTGCCATATATGGTCCGCTGTCGTTGCTTTTTAAGAACCAAAGAAGAATCTGCAATATTACTGGACCTGATCTGGTGACTCGGCTTTAATCACTTTCCCACCTCTTTGTATCTTTTCTATTAACATTTTCACGGTAACTGTGTGAACCTCCCTCTGGGTCCTTCGATTCGATGCGCAAAAAACTCCGCGGCCGATCGATAGTCGGTAACTTCGTTCGCAACTCAGCCCTGTCCCACGTTGTGTTTGATTGATCATAAAGCCAGTTTGGGTTGAAATTCACCGAAATCCGTCGCATCGACGTCCCAGACAGAGCTAGGAATCACACTAAGAAAAAGAAATCTTCGTAAAAGTAACAATAAGGTGTTTATATATATATATATATATATATATATATATATATATATATATATATATATAAACTTGTCGTGATACTCGTTTCGAAAAACACTCTGAGTACAATTACGGAAGGAAAAATTTTAATAAAAAAAAACGAGCTAAGCACCTGAACATCAGTCAAAGTACGTAGCCCAAGGAACAAAATCCGAGACGAGTCACCTAAAACAAAAAGCGCTCTATACGCAAGTAGAGCAAACTAAGTAAATAACTAACCTAGAAATTGGATCTTCAGGGAAAGTTGCCCAACTTTCCCTGAAGATCCAATTCGGTGAAACTTTGGTAGGTTCGCTGGCTCTCTAGGTTAGTTATTTATTATATATATATATATATACTCTGTTAAATTAAATCAATGAATTTAACATTGAGTTATCTCGAGGTCGTCTCTTTTAGAATTTACCCGGATTACATACCAAGTGTACTATATATATTATACGTTCTATTCGGTACAGCATTTGGTTTGAGTTTATCAATCATGCATGCAGGCAATTATAATTCCAACTCACGGATTCGATAGGACGTAACATTTAATCGAAGTTGGTTGGTCTGGCACCAGGCTAAATTGGAGCTTCTTCTAAAACAAGCAGCTACGTGACAGCACGTCTCTCGTGTTAAATTGACCCGTACCGATCTAACTCTAACTCCAAATTCTCACTCCCGAACGAACGCCAACTCGACTTCATTCCCTTCTTTCGAGTACCAGAAATAGTGTTACAATTGTCCGGATGAGCTCTTCGCTATGGCGACTAGACTTTATGAATTTGAACGAAGTACTAAACTGGCGTCTGGATCTCATCAATTTGCAGTTGAGCCAGCAAGATTTAGCTGCAAGTTCTATGCTAACTGTTTCTTTTCTCGCACTTTTTTAAAAATAATCATATCGCCCCAATCAAGGCATTTTATTGCCACTGTTTTCCAAGGGGGTTACATAGGATGAAATTAAGAGAAAAAATGACAGGTTATATGGGGTGTCAGCAAGTGGGTAAGAAAAGGATGGCAGTGGCCATAAAAGGAGGGATCAGTTTATATATTGACTGTAATATAGAATTGACCCTCCACTTTATATCCACATTATAATAGTATAGAAATTATTTTTTTTTATAATCATATCGCCCCAAACAAGGCATTTTACTGCCACTGTTTTGCAGGGGGTTACATGGGAGAAAAGTTATGAGAAAGAGTAACAGGTTATAGGAGGTGTCAGCAAAATGCGTAAGAGAAGGATGACTGTGGACATAAAATGAGGGATCAGTTTATATATTGATTGTAATGTAGAATTGACTCCAACTTTATATCCACATTATAATAGTATAGAAATTTTTTTGTTATAATCATATGTTATAATCATATGTCATAATATATTTTCTTATAGTCATAATGTTGCTTAACTTTGGTAATATTTTTTTTAGAATCATATCGCCCCAAGCAAGGCATTTTATCGCCACTGTTTTGCAGGGGGTTACATAGGAGGAAAGTTATGAGAAAGAGTGACAGGTTATAGAGAGTGTCAGGAAGTGAGTAAGAGAATGGTAAGAATACTGATGAGAGTGGAGTGGATGAAGAAAGGAGCATGAGAGAGAGGATGAAGGTTAGTGAGATAGGAGATGACTATTGACTTTACACTTAAATTCTTGGAGATTATAGCTGTTGGGAAAACAAGTAAATGGAAGGGAATTCCACAGGCGGGAAGTGCGAGAAAAGAAGCTGTGGAGTAGAATTTGCGTTTACATTTTATTGGTTTCAGAATAAAAGGGTGGGGCCTAGTTGCTAATCTTGTGGCTCTAGTAAATTTATATATAGGGGGCACCAGTGAGCTAAGTTCATTGGAACAGAAGCCGTGAAAGTATTTGTAGAAGCGACACAGGGAGGTCACATTGCGCCGGTGAGAATGTGACTGCATCCGATGTATATTGTATTGTTTGAGAAATTTCAATTTTAACTTCCTAAAATATACAGAATTGAGGTCATATTTCTGTCCTTATCAGTAAAGGATGAGAGATGATTGTAAAAACTCTTTTTAAAATGGTTCATTGTATTACCAATATAAACTTTACTAACCTTTGAATTTTCTACTGATGAGACAGAGCACATATAGACAAGGGATTTAGTTAGACACTTGTTAGATGAAGGGCATTGGTCAGGATTTCTACAATTGCGTAGGTTTTTACTATGGCGAAAATTAAGATGAGTAGTAGCATTATTATTATTATTATTATTATTATTATTATTATTATAGTATTGTTATGTAATTTAGTTCAGTCAGTTAAGTGCCATACGTGATACACGCTTGGGCGATCATGTCTCTTTCGAGACATGACTGACTGGGCAGAAGATTATCTCGCAGTAGGTTGCCATTGCTTTCTGCGGTAGACTGGTGGCCGACCAAGGCTATAGAACCCAATCTGTCCTGTTATTTAACCTATAAATGAAAGGAATAGACGGATTAATACCTTTCCCAAGGGTATTTGCGCGTAAGTAAATGCAATGAATTCAGCTGGGATTCGAACTCGGCTCCCCGATTTCATGTTCCGAGCCGATACCCAATGCACCACAATGCACATCCGTAATTTAGTTATCTTTTGTAAATTATTCATGTAACTCTAAGTTTACAGTGTTCCGATTGAAATTCTTACTTAGAAGATTATTATTAGGAAAATGTTTATCAATTAATTTAAAGAATTTATGTCCCAGTTGAGCCGGCTATATTTAATTGCAAGTTCTACACTAACGGTTTTTTTCTCGCACTTCTCGCTTTTGGAACTCCCTTTCTGGCTCCATGTCTTTAAGCCTGCTTTAATCTATAAAAAAAAACTTAAATTGTCACTCGCTATCTACTATTAATCTACGTCTATAGCACGACTCGAAGTTTGCTGCCCTATGTTACGGGATTTTATATTTGGTTCTTGCGTTGTTGAAAGTAGTTATCTATATATATATAAAGCAATCTGTGAGTCTGTATGTGACTGTCCCCTATGCAGGCCTACATTTTTTAAGCTACGCCATTCAAACTTTCTTCTAGGGACACATATCTACAGAGAAGCCAGGTCGACACATAATTTTGAGTTTAAGTTCAGCAATTTTCCCTTTCGCACTTTTTGGCCAGTAGAGCCGATTGTTTACATTAGCTCCGTAAAACATCTAAGATCTAAGATGGTTGCTAAATTACGTCACAGAAATCAAATCACACGCGTTAAACGCGATTAAAATATTTTTTATTAAAAAAACAAAAAACAAATGAGCCTTTATATTTAATTTTTATTCGAACGTTTTAAAAGCTCATTTGGTCAATAAAAAATGTGTGAATATTTTTCCCCGTAATTTTGAAACAAAAGAAATATTTTTAAAAAATGTGTTTTTTACTTCAGAAAATAAAATTAAAAAAAGTAATGCTTTTTTTTCGCTAAATATTTCATGCAGGAAATCAACTGTCTGTAATTCGTGTGGCATTAATGGAACTTTTTCCTCTGAAATTAAATGTCTACATTTTCAAATATTCTTCGAAAATTTCTGAACTGAGAGCGTAAAGGTTTTTATATTTCTAATTTCAATAAAATAAAATAAATATTTTTTTTATTTTTATGTTAAATTCATTTAGTCAACAAAATGTTAATATTCCCCCAACCCCGTAATTTTGAAACAAAAACTAGTATATTATAATGCTGGGATACGTTTTTTTTTTTAGCTTTTAATTATATCATTTAATTAAATTTGAACTAAAACTTAAACAAGGAATCGGAAAGAAAAATCTTATAAGTTAAATTAAAATTTGAATTAATAGGTTAAATTAAAATTTGAATTAATAGGGGGAACATTTTTAAGACAGAAGTTATACGTTTAGTGCCATGGGTCAAGGGGGATTAATAATAACATTAATAATAACATTAATAATAACATTAATAATACAAGTAAAAATAAAAAAAAATAAAAATGTCTGCATAGGTGAATCTGTATTAATCCGGGTTAACGTATTTGTATTTTCTATGTTTACATTTGGTAGTCGATTCATTTCTTTTGTTTAATAAATTAGGATTATTTAAACTTTTTAAAATAGCAAGTTTTTTGAAAAAGGCATAAGTTATATTTATTTTCTATCCCATTATAAGATTATTCTTTGCAGTGATATCCAAGGTAATAATTGAGATTTTTTTGTTGTTTTTATGTACTTGAGTGTATATACATATGGATATTTATATATATATATATTGAATAAAGAAATAGGGTTTTCCAACGAGAGAAATTAGTATAGAATAAAAAGTATGAGAAGCCGTGAACGTTTTCTTTAAAGTGTATAGTTATTGTTTTTGTAATTATACATGTTATGAAACATTAATTTTCCATAATGGTGTTTGTGATGCTACACGTGTTTCGAGTCTAAATTTGACTCTCTTCAGGCGAATAAATTTGTGGTTTTCACGTTTGAGTTTCTTCGAATATCTGGTCGCGAGCTTGTTGTTTTATATATATATATATATATATATATATATATACTCACCTACATACAGTTCCGTTTCGCTGTATCACAGCTCATCAATATTTATTATTCAATTTTTAAATTAGAACATGCAAATAACTACTATTTCGTAATAGTTATTAACACGTTCTAATGTAAAAGCGGATTAATATATATATATATATATATATATATATATTGGTCTGTTTTCATATTGAGCCCTGTTTTGAAATAATATTTTGCACGTTGCAATTGTTCTTCGTTCTTTTACACAGATAAATCCCGATAAAGAGGACTCAAGGTTTCATGATTTTGAGTTCTCTGGTATTTACTTTTTTTCAAAAAAGTGCTCAATACAATAAATATTGTAGAGCTTAAATATAATCATATAATTATAAATTAACAATACATTGCGACACGGAAATTTCTGTTTCGAGATTTCTATCTCGTTTTCAGGCAATGTTTGGTTCTAATTGTGAAAATGATTTTGATTTTCAAGGAAAATCATTTTCACAACTTGACGTCAGGAAGAAGTAGCAAAAATTTATGGAGCACGTAATGAAGAAGAACGGCTTGGAAAGCCTGACACTCACAGGATAGATTGAGGGAAAGACGGACAAAGGAAAGCAGCATGGAGCATACTTCATTGATTTGAGTGGATGGATGACAGAACAGCGACGCGAGAAATAGCAAATAGAGGCAAGAAAAGAGCCATGATCGCCTACGTCCTGAATGGACACGGCACAGAAGACGCTTTATATTTAGAACGTGGCGTGTTAGTAGTAGTAGTTGTTGTTGGGCGATTTCTCGTCAAGGTTCCAGCCTGAAATATTTTTTTCACTTTTTCTTTCTTTTTTTTCATTTTTTTTTTATGTGACTCAGAAAGTGGGGTCAGTAGAGTATAGTGGGCAGATCAGTCAGTTAAGTGCCATACGTGAAACACGATTGGGCGATCATGTCTCGAAAGAGACATGACTGACTGGGCAGAATATTATCCCGTAGTAGGTTGCCATTGCTTTCTGCGGTAGACTGGTTGCCGACCAAGGCTATAGAACCCAATCTGTCCTGTTATTTAATCCATAACTGGAAGGAATAGACGGATTAACACCTTTCCCAAAGGTATTTGCGCGTAAGTGAATGAAATGAATTCGGCTGGAATTCGAACTCGGCTCCCCGATTTCTCGTTCCGAGTGGGCAGGTAAACAACATTATTAAGGTCAGTACTATAAGAAGGACTTATACCTGTGTTTTATTGACTATGCAAAAGTGTTCGACAAAATACGCCACAAAGAATTGATGGAGATGTTCAGCAGGTTCGACATAATTGGGAAAGACATTACGGTAATTAAAAACCTCTACTGGCAGCAAACTGCCTGCATACGTATAGGTAACGAATTCAGTAGATATACAGAGATAGAAAGAAGTGTAAGACAAGGGTGTGTCTTTTCGCCGGATTTATTTAAATTATACAGCGAGAATATTTTGAGGATCCTAGATGTTATGCCAGGGTTTGTCATCCGTGGTCACAATCTGAACAACATAAGATACGCAAACGACATAGTGTTGGTTGCAGACACAAAAAAACTGCAGGACCTCCTACAGAAGATAGTTGAAGAGAGTGACATGAAGGGATTACAAATAAACTGCAAGAAAACCGAATGCATGGTCATCAGCAAAAAGAGCAGCCCAAAGTGCTAAATACAGGTGGGGGATGTTAAAATCAAGCAGATACGAAAATTTAAATATCTGGGAAGTGTTCTAACTGAAGCCAGAAAGTGCGACACAGAGATCCAAAGGCGAATTGAAGCTGAGTAAAGTATTAACACACAGGAAAATTTCACTAGAAACAAAGAAGAGTGTACTGGATTGCTATTTGATGTCAGTTCTTCAATATGGCAGTGAATGTTGGACAATATTAACAAAGATGAAGGTAAAACTTGAAGCAGCTGAAATGTGGTTCTACAGAAGGATGCTGCGGATATCGTGGACCGAGCATGTGAGCAATGACGAGGTTTTGGAAATGATGGAAACGAAAAGGAAATTAATACTGAGCATCAGGAAGAGACAAATGAAGTTCCTGGGACATGCAATGAGGAAGGAGGGTTTGGAGAACCTGATACTAACAGGCCAGATAGAGGGAAATAGAGACAGAGGAAAGCAGCGGATAACATATTTGAAGGACCTGAGCAGGTGGATGACAGAATGGGGGCTGTGGGATGGTACAGGAGGAAGTGTGCTAAGAGCCACCAGAGACAGGGAGACGTGGAAGATCATGATCGCCTACGTCCTGAAAGGACAAGGTACATAGAAGAAGAACTATAATAATAGTAATAATAATAAAATGTTGCATTGATATAGAAAGTGCGTAATGTATTCGATGACATACGTTATTTTTACTATAGTAGAATATAATTTGACACTGGTCAGGTGCCCCTACTATTCTCCTCGGGCTTCTTGACAAAATACAGCGAAGAATCTGTAACGTGATTGATACCGACTTAGCTGACCGCCTGCAGTCACTCTCCTACCGGCGTGACGTGGCTTCCCTGTGCCTCTTCTATAAATACTATCATGGCTTCTGCTCTGATGAACTGAAATCTCTGATGCCCCCTAGGTGTGAGTTTACACGAGATACTAGATGGGCAACTAGGTCCCACTCTTTTACAGTGAAACCGATGAAATGTAACCGCAATTTCTACTCCAACAGCTTCTTTTCTCGCACTTCCCGCCGATTGAATTTCCTTCCGCATGCTTGCTTCTCCGACGGCTATAATCTCCAGGAGTTTAAATGTAAGGTCAATAGACACCACCTAACACACTAACCCTCCCATTCTCTCCAACTCTCCTCCTATGTACATCCTAACTCGTCTATCGCCCTGTGTAACCCCCTGCGCTATAGTGGTAGTGGAATGCTTTGCTTGAGGTGACATGATTAAAAAAAAATTAATATTCACCATAACGTTCAAATGATTTATAAATATTTAATAATTACTTATATTGCAGTTTCATCAATGAAAGAATGAAGAAAATTTAGGGTGATTTCTGACGAGTTCATCTTTGCTTCGTTGCCTTGTAAAATTTTGCAAAGTAATAACAAAAGAACCATTCTGTTTTCATTTAGAATTGTCCACTAAGCAATAAATACTAAAACTAGTATGAAATACATCATTTCTTTTAAAAAAACTGGAGTTGCCTAATAATTGTGGCCGGTAGTGTATATATATATATATATATATATATATATATATATATATATATATATATATATATATAGCAAATCTACATGGTGCGATTGGTAAATAGTCGCT
The DNA here is from genome assembly GCA_037127315.1 of Ascarosepion bandense. Taxonomy (NCBI): domain Eukaryota; kingdom Metazoa; phylum Mollusca; class Cephalopoda; order Sepiida; family Sepiidae; genus Ascarosepion; species Ascarosepion bandense. Next base: position 171,924 of record JBBBDQ010000558.1, read on the forward strand.
ATTTGCCTTGTAAAATTTTGCAAAGTAATAATAACAGAAGAACCATTCTATTTTCATTCAGAATTATCCACTTGGCAATAAATACTAAAAATAGTATGAAATACATAATTTCTTTTAAAAAACTGGGGTGGGCGGTATATATATATATATATATATATATATATATATATATATATATATATATATATAATTTAATGGGTTAATACGAATGGGAGTATATTCCATATTTTTTCACTATTAGTCTTCTATTATCCATATCATTAAATTCCCAAGAACTAATTTATGAAACCAATGTACTGAAATCACTAATTACTGCCATTATAGGATTATTCATACTCTTAAATAATTCTAAAATTATCTCAAAGTATTTACTATTCGCTCATATCCATAAAAACTATCTCTTTTAATTAATTATTTATATCTTAAAAGTAAAAAGTATATTTTTCACCACGAGTGTTTTATTATCTTGCACTTCTGTTTCTAAAATCTTACCTCTGGTTATCTCACCTTGTTTATTTTTTCGGCGGACCTGAAGCAGACTAACACAACGCCAGACAACCTACCTAGGTTTCACCTAAATGGATCGTCAGGGAAAGCTGGCTCTTCTTTCCCTGCTTATCCGTTTAGGTGAAACCTAGGTAGGTTGTCTTGCTCTCTAGGTATTATTTATTTATTCCGATCTACCTAAGTATTTAGCGCTTTGTTGTTAGTTGATTGCTCGTGTCGGGTTTTTTTCTTTGGGCTACGTGCTGACTCGGTCTGAGCTCTTGTGACTGATGTTCATGTACTTAGCTCTTTCTTTTTTAAAATCATTCTCCCTTCTTCGTAGATACGTGAAAGGTTTTTCGACACGAGTATAGTTATTATCTTTTATATATATATATATATATATATAGTCATCCGCAGACAGATCTGTTTCGCTGTATCTCAGCTCATCTGTACGGTTAGACAGCCGATTGCCTCTTACCAAGTATTAAAACCCGACCGAATTGGCACAAATACCCTTGGAAAAGGTATTAATTCGTCCCTTCCTTCCAGTTATGGGTTAAATAAGAGGACAGATTGGGTTCCATAGCCTTGGCTGGCAAACAATCTACCGCAAAAAGTAATTGCAATCTACTGAAGGATAATCTTCTGCCCAGTCAGTCATGTCTCTTTTGAGACATGATCGCCCAAGCCTGTATCACGTATGGCACTTAACTGACTGATTGAATATAATAGTTAAAATCATGATTAAGCCTTCTACTGGTCATACAGTGGGGGATCGGTTTTCTATTGTTATGAAGTAGTAAAATGTTCCCCCACTAATTACTACATAATAATATAATACATCTCTTCTCCTTCTTGCTATGAGTCAAATAACAGGACAGGTCGGGTTTTATAGCCTTGGCTGGCAACCAGTCTACCGCAGAAAGCAATGGCATCCTACTGCGGGATAATCTTCTGCCCAGTCAGTTATGTTTCTTTCGAGACATGATCGCCTAAGCGTGTCTCACGTATGGCACTTAACTAACTGACTGACTGGATTAGCAAAAAGGACAGATGCAGACGTAAGTTTTATTATTATAGTTTCTTTTCTCGCATCTGCATTTACTTGCTTCCATGTCGCCTACAATCTGCAACGTTTTAAATACAACATCAAGCGCCATCTTGTAGAGTCCTTTTTCTTCACTAGAGATTTATCATTCTTTACAATTCCAAGTGAACATTTTTACGTCTCAGTAGCATTATCGCCTTGCTTGGAGTGAGAAAGAGTCAAGGCTTAAAAATATATATATTTTTTTAACTAAACCCCTCGATGACTTTTAGCAATTGCTCTATGCGAAGGGCATTTAATAATACTTATTCCCCGTTGTTTTTCATACACTCCCACACCCAGCAACCACTTGCATCTTAGTGGCTTTAACGCCTTGCTTGAAGTGTGAAAAAAATCTAGGCATACATTTTATTTCTTCTTTAACTACCTCCTTCGATAACTTAAGCAATTTTCACATGCGAGTGGCATTTTATAATATTTTTTTTAGTATTTCTTTTTTTTAACTAAACTCCTCGATGAATTAGGCAATTGCAGTTTGCGAGGGGCATTTAATAATACTTATTTCTCGTTGTTTTTCATACATTCCAACACCCAGCAACCACTTGCATCTTAGTGGCTTTAACGCCTTGCTTGAAGTGTGAAAGAATCTAGGCATGAATTTAATTTTTTTCTTTAACTAGATCTCTCGTTAACTTAAGCAATTTTAACATGCGAAAGGCATTTTATAATATTTTTTTAATATTTCTTTTTTTTAACTAGACCGCTCGATGACGTAAGCAATTGCTCTATGCAAGGGGCATAGTAATTTTCACATGCGAGGTGCATTTTATAATAATTTATCTCCGTTACTTTTTCATATTCTATCACACACAGCAACCCCTTGCGGTTTAGTGGAATTAACGGCTTGTTTGTGTTTAAACCTTTAGAAAATATAACAACATAAAAAAAAATGAATTAGTAAATAGAAATAAATCTTCACCCCGGTCTTTTGAACATGCGTAGAAGTTTGTCCATTGTTTCCTGTTTAGGATTGGGTTTCCGGTTCTTTCTAAAGTCCACAGAAACTCTATAATTCTAACATCTACGATCTCTGAAAAAATCATTTCGTTATTTTTCTCCTCGATAGAATCGCCTCTCGCTCGGTTCACACTCAACCGTAATCCTTTGTACAGGAGTAAAGGTTTATCTCTTATTTTCCTGTTTGCTTAGGATTGGCTTCTCGATAGATTCGCCTCTCGCTCAGTTCCAATACCACCTCGGTCTTTTGTACTGGAATAGTGGTTTGTCCTTTGTTTCTTGTTTAGTATTTTGTTACCTGTTTCTGAGGTCTTTTTATTCTGTTCCATTCCTAACCCCGTGCATGTTAGTAGCTTTATCGCCTTGCTTGGGAGGAATTGATTAAATGAATAAAGAAATAAAGAAATGTATAGGAAATAAAATCTATCTATCTATCTATCTATCAATCCCAGTCTGTTCATATCTATCTATCTATCTATCTATCTATCTATCTATCTATCTATCTATCTATCTATCCCAGTCT
>JBBBDQ010000558.1:180000-290000 GCA_037127315.1 Ascarosepion bandense
TTTCTACGTATGAGAGTGTGTGTGTGTGACATTTCTTTGACAGTGTGTGCATGTGTTTATTAATTCTAACGATGGATTTTGTACGTGTCTGTGCCTGGGTGAGTGTGTGACTTTCTCTCTGTGTGTGTGTGTGTGTGTGTGTGTGTGTGTGTGTGTGTGTGTGTGCACGCGCGTGTTTGTTTATGTGTACGTTTTTGCGTGTATTATTGCTCGTATCTATTAATCTGGACGTTTGTATTATGGGTTGTTTGTTTTGTTTTTTATGGTTTATCAACACCTTGGCGGGTCATTTATTGCCAACTAAATTTTTTTTATTGCTGGTAATAGCTTTTTCTTTCAACAATTTATTATTGTTTTTATATAAGTTTTGTATCTAGTAATACTTTTTTTTTCTTTTCGAGTATCAAGATTCTTTGGGATTTGTTTTTTAAGGTCCCCAGGTTCTACTCTTGTTATTTAATCCATAATTGGACGGAAGGGACGGATTAATACTTTTCCCAAGGGTACCAGTGCTTAATTGAATGCAGGGTATTCAACTGGAATTCGAACTCGGCTCACCGATTTCTCTTTCCGAACCGATATCCACTGCACCACAACGCACATCCGTCATTAAACGCTGACAGCACCTGGTATTCCCAAGCGGTCACCCATCTAAGTACTGACCAGGCTCAACGTTGCTTAACTTCGGTGATCGAGCGAGAACCGGTGTACGCATGTGTTTGCGTGTATATATGCGTGTTTTTGCGTGCGTATTTGCGTATACCTTTCTTTGAGTGTGTTTATGTTTTATGTGTTAGTGTGTATATGTGTATCCGTGCGGATACACATATATATGGATATTGTTCGACTATTTTTTTAGAAATAATATCGGTTTTAGTGATACTTACGCATATATGGTATCGCTCTCACACCCTGATTGAGCACTCTGGAAGAATGGTAGACTTTGAAAAACAGTAGCTACTCTGGCATCTACGCATCGTTCATTCAGCAATGAATTAGAACACTCTCAGCTATTGGGCGTGTATAATGATAATATTCACGCTAAAAAGCCTGCCTCCTTCTACCGAGCGCCCGTAGCTCAGAGGTAGAATCACCGACTGACGCCAATTCGGTCGGGTTTTAATCCTTGGTAAAAGGCAAAACTGTCTAACCGTACTAAAGCATCACTAAATTACAAGATGAAAAACTTATAACCGTTAAACCCGAACTGAAAGATCTACTTAAGGCTGAGGCAATCAAAGATCGCCATGATAAAAGCAGAAGCTCCTCAAAAATTCTATCGAAACAACTAAAAAGTGCCGCGCACGAACTACGCAACCACCTTCACATAATTGTAAAAAAAGCTGACAAGGCTAACATTTTTCTTGTACTTAACAAATCAGATTAAAACACAAAACTCAACCACATACTCCATGACCACACAAAATTTAAAAAAATTAACAAAAACCCAACACACCAACTAAAATCTAAACTTAATAAACTCATTAGTGCCAACAACGCTGATCAGAATTCCTTAAAACTCCCTAAAATTATTGGTGACTATAAACCTGGTTACATATACGGAACCATAAAAACTCATAAACCTAACTATCCTCTCCGCCCTATCATATCCCAAATTCCTACTCCTGTATACCAGTTAACTAAACATATTAACCAGCTTATCACACCCTACCTTCCGAGTAAATACAGCATAAAGTCAACCCTAGAGGCAATCCAAATCCTCAAGAGTGAAAAACCTAACAATGAAATCATAGCTTCACTTGATGTGAAAACCTTTTTACTAATGTACCCGTCAGTGAAACTATTGATATAATTATAAGAAATGTTTACAGTAATCCTTCATTACCCCCACTCAAAATTAATCCCAACATCCTAAGAAAAATTCTACTAGCTTGTACTACTGAAGTGCCTTTTGTTGATCCAAACAACACTATATATATATACAACGTGACGGAGTCTCCATGGGTTCAGTGCTTGGTCCGACTTTTAGTAATTTCTACATGTCTAACCTTGAAAATACTACCTTTGCAAAATTTACAAAACCATCAATATATCTACGATATGTTGATGATATCCTACTATTAATTAAAAATACCGATGAAATCTTACAACTTCAAAAACAATTTCAAAATAACTCAGTTTTAAAATTCACTTATCAATGATAACTTAGCAATGATAACAAAATTCCTTTTCTTGATATATTAATTAACACTGACAACAATAAATTTACTATCTCACCTAATCAAAAACCCACTAATAAAAATCCCTCCACACTCAATTATATTAGTGAATGCCCCCACTATTACAAAATAGCCATTATAAAAAATCTATTATATCGTGCAAAAGTCAATTCATCTATAAATCAGATCTTCCACAGTGAACTAAAAAACATAAAACAGACACTCATCAATAATAATTTTCCCAACTACATAGTTGATGAACAAATACGTTATTTTCTTAAAAAGCTTAACATGGAAAAAACAACACATGATACTAACCCAACCAATCCTAAACATATCACTCTCTTATACCGTAGCCAGATGCACTCCAACTACCAACTAGATGAAAACATCCTAAAAAAACTCATAAATACTAATATTTCTCCGACAGACTCTAACAAAAGAATTAAGTTTTATAATATATATTACACTAAATCCACTACATCTAATTCATCCGTCCGCAACGACTCTTCCCCCACCGTTAGTGATTTGCAAAAAACCAATGTAGTATATAAATTCATATGTCCATTTAGAGAATGTATCTCTAACAACCTCAATAATATCTACATTGGCCACACCACAAATTCGCTCTCACGGCGTCTGACGTTGCACTTAAATGAAAATTCAAATAAATTCCGTCATTTAGAACAACACGGTTATCAACGCACACTTCTGAGAAAAACGCTAGTTGATAACACGTACATACTCAAACAAGAAAATAATAAACAGAAACTAAAAATCATCGAAGCAATCTACATTAAACAATTTAAACCTGTTTTGAATACAATCAATTTTGATATTTCCAATAACATACTCAAATGTCTGTAATCAGACCAGGGACCACAACGCCACTATTTTGTCACTGTCTTCGGCCATCCGCCACAGTAGGGATGGACTTATATTTTCAATTCAATTCTCTTTATTGTTAATAACTTAAATGTTCTATGTTTACTGTGTGTTAATATTTACTCTTTGATAATGGCTTATGTGAGCCGAAAGCTTAGACCCGATAAAATTACTGTGATTTTTTGTTGTCTTTCAACGACATCACCATCAAGTATATCAGACGATATGAACGGATCCTACACAAAATTAATAGACAAAACTTGTCTATATTATTCAATGAAAACTGCATCAATATATATATATATATATATATATATATATATATATATATATATAAGATAATAACTATGCTCGAGTCGAAAAACCTTCCACGTATCTACGAAGAAGGGAGAATGATTTTAAAAAAGAAAGAGCTAAGTACATGAACATCAGACAAAAGAGCTCAGACCGAGTCAGCACGTAGCCCAAAGAACAAACCCCGACACGAATAAATAAATAATACCTAGAGAGCAAGACAACCTACCTAGGTTTCACCTAAACGGATAAGCAGGGAAAGAAGAGCCAGCTTTCCCTGACGATCCATTTAGGTGAAACCTAGGTAGGTTGTCTGGCGTTGTGTTAGTCTGCTTCAGGTCCGCCGAAAAAATAAACAAGGTGAGATAACCAGAGGTAAGATTTTAGAAACAGAAGTGCAAGATAATAAAACACTCGTGGTGAAAAATATACTTTTTACTTTTAAGGTATAAATAATTAATTAAAAAAGATAGGTTTTATCGATATGAGCGAATAGTAAATACTTTGAGATAATTTTAGAAATATTTAAGAGTATGAATAATCCTATAATGGCAGTAATTAGTGATTTCAGTACATTGGTCTCATAAATTAGTTCTTGGGAATTTAATGATATGGATAATAGAAGACTAATAGTGAAAAAATATGGAATATACTCCCATTAGTATTAACCCATTAAATTATATATATATATATATATATATATATATATATATATATATATATATATAATACCGCCCACCCCAGTTTTTTAAAAGAAATTATGTATTTCATACTATTTTTAGTATTTATTGCCAAGTGGATAATTCTGAATGAAAATAGAATGGTTCTTCTGTTATTATTACTTTGCAAAATTTTACAAGGCAAATAGCGACTATTTACCAATCGCACCAGGTAGATTTGCTATATATATATATATATATATATATATATATATAAGATAATAACTATGCTCGTGTCGAAAAACCTTCCACGTATCTACGAAGAAGGGAGAATGATTTTAAAAAAGAAAGAGCTAAGTACATGAACATCAGACAAAAGAGTTCGGACCGAGTCAGCACGTAGCCCAAAGAAAAAACCCCGACACGAGCAATCAACTAACAACAAAGCGCTCAATACTTAGGTAGCTCGGAATAAATAAATAATACCTAGAGAGCAAGACAACCTACCTAGGTTTCACCTAAACGGATAAGCAGGGAAAGAAGAGCCAGCTTTCCCTGACGATCCATTTAGGTGAAACCTAGGTAGGTTGTCTAGCTCTTTATATATATATATATATATATATATATATATATATATATAACACATACTAAAAATAGTATGAAATACATCGTATATATATATATATATATATATATATATAATTACATACAAGGCGGTCATAATTATTTGGTCAATCTAGTTTTTTTAAAAGAAACGATGTATTTCATACTATTTTTAGTATTTATTGCCAAGTGGACAATTCTAAATGAAAATAGAATGGTTCTTCTGTTATTATTACTTTCCAAAGTTTTACAAGACAAGGAAGCAAAGATGAACTCCTCCGAATCACCCTAAATTTTATTCATTCTTTCATTGATGAAACTGTAATATAAGTAATTATTAAATATTTATAAATCATTTGAACGTTGTGGTGCAATATTTTTTTTTTAATCATGTCACCCCAAGCAAGGCCAGTATAGCGCAGGGGGTTACACAGGGCGATAAACGAGTTAGGATGTACATAGGGGGAGAGTTGGAGAGAATAGGAGGGATAGTGTGTTAGGAGGTGTCTATTGACCTTACATTTAAACTCCTGGGGTTTATAGCCGTCGGGGAAGCAAGCATGCGGAAGGGAATTCCATAGGCGGGAAGTGCGAGAAAAGAAGCTGTTGGAGTAGAAATTGCGGTTACATTTCATCGGTTTCACTGTAAAAGGGTGGGACCTAGTTGCCAATCTAGTATCTCGTGCAAACTCACACCTAGGGGGCATCAGAGATTTCAGTTCATCAGAGCAGAAGCCATGATAGTATTTATAGAAGAGGCACAGGGAAGCCACGTCACGCCGGTGGGAGAGTGACTGCAGGCGGTCAGCTAAGTCGGTATCAATCACGTTACAGATTCTTCGCTGTATTTTGCCAAGAAGCCCGAGGAGAATAGTAGCGGCACCTGACCAGTGTCAAATTATATTCTACTATAGTAAAAATAACGTATGTCATCGAATACATTGCGCACTTTCTATATAAATGCAACATTTTATTATTATTACTATTATTATAGTTCTTCTTCTATGTACCTTGTCCTTTCAGGACGTAGGCGATCATGGCCTTCCACGTCTCCCTGTCTCTGGTGGCTCTTAGCACACTTCCTCCTGTACCATCCCACAGCCCCCATTCTGTCATCCACCTGCTCAGGTCCTTCAAATATGTTATCCGCTGCTTTCCTCTGTCTCTATTTCCCTCTATCTGGCCTGTTAGTATCAGGTTCTCCAAACCCTCCTTCCTCATTGCATGTCCCAGGAACTTCATTTGTCTCTTCCTGATGCTCAGTATTAATTTCCTTTTCGTTTCCATCATTTCCAAAACCTCGTCATTGCTCACATGCTCGGTCCACGATATCCGCAGCATCCTTCTGTAGAACCACATTTCAGCTGCTTCAAGTTTTACCTTCATCTTTGTTAATATTGTCCAACATTCACTGCCATATTGAAGAACTGACATCAAATAGCAATCCAGTACACTCTTCTTTGTTTCTAGTGAAATTTTCCTGTGTGTTAATACTTTACTCAGCTTCAATTCGCCTTTGGATCTCTGTGTCGCACTTTCTGGCTTCAGTTAGAACACTTCCCAGATATTTAAATTTTCGTACCTGCTTGATTTTAACATCCCCCACCTGTATTTAGCACTTTGGGCTGCTCTTTTTGCTGATGACCATGCATTCGGTTTTCTTGCAGTTTATTTGTAATCCCTTCATGTCACTCTCTTCAACTATCTTCTGTAGGAGGTCCTGCAGTTTTTTTTGTGTCTGCAACCAACACTATGTCGTTTGCGTATCTTATGTTGTTCAGATTGTGACCACGGATGACAAACCCTGGCATAACATCTAGGATCCTCAAGAAAGAGACATGACTGACTGGGCAGAAGATTATCTCACAGTAGGTTGCCATTGCTTTCTGCGGTAGACTGGTTGCCGACCAAGGCTATAGAACCCAATCTGTCCTGTTTTTTAACTGGAGGGAAGTAGACGGATTAATACATTTCCCAAGGGTATTTGTGCGTAAGTGTATGCAAGAAATTCAACTGGATAGCTATTAGTACGTTTAAATTCACGCGCCAAGAGATACAGAGAAGCCATTTCACGCTGTTCGGAAATTGAATGAAGCCGAGATCCCAGATTAAGTTCAATAATATTGCAGATTCTTCTTCGGATTTTATTAAGAATCTATAAATATATAGCCATGGCAACAATATTCACAGCATGAATGAATGATAAACGTTGTTAAATATGTAAGATGGATTCTGGAAAGAAAAATTATCTTTTTTTTTTTAATCATTTCACCCCAAGCAAGGCGGTACTGCCACTGATGTGCAGGGGGCTACATAAGAGCAAACATTTAAATTGGAGGAGAGTAAAGAGAAAGACGAGCCATTTACAGGAGGCATCAGAGAAAGGGTAAGAGAAGGATGGGAACACAGGTGTGAAGACATTTGCGAAGGTAGAGAGAAAGGAAAAGAACAAAATCTACAGGGTGATGTAGAAAGGACTGGAGTCAAGTGGATAAGAGATGGGAATTGACATTGCATTTAAATTCCTGAAGGTTGTAGCCGTCAGGATCGTAAGTATATGGAAGGGAGTTCCACAGGTGGGAAGCGCGAGAAAAGAAGCTATTGGAGTAGAATTGTCGCCTGCATTTACTTGATCTAAATGTACCTGGGTGGGACCTTGTTGCCTGTTTGGTTGCACGAGTAAATTCTTGTTTTGGGGACACCAGTGACTTACGTTTGTCGGAGCAGAAGCCATGAAAATATCAGTAGAATAGACCGAGGGAAGCCATATACCGCCGGTAAGAAAGTGGCTGGAGTCGAGCAGCCAAGTTGGGACCTAACTCATTACAGATTCTCCTTTGGAACCTATCGAGAACAGTAAGATGACCAGCAGGGGCGCATGACTATATATGACAGCAGGATTCTATGCACGGACGGATGATTACAGTGAAGCATCCTTCTTATAAACAGACTTAGCAGCTGATTCAATAGAATATCATGTCAGTAGAAACATGAGATCGAAAAGGCGCAATTAGTTGCTCTATAGGACGTTAGAATCAGCCATTTTGATTGAAAATGGTTTACTATGGCAAAAATGGTTTCCTATGACAAATAATGACACAGAATTCTCACCGATTCTCATTGAGAATGTTTTATCAAATTAGTTGACCTTAATTAGTTTCATATCTATCTATCTATCTATCTATCTATCTATCTATCTATCTATCTATCTATCTATCTATCTATCCCAGTCTGTTTATCTATCTATCTATCTATCTATCTATCTATCTATCTAAGTCTGTTACATCTATCTATCTATCTATCTATCTATCTATCTATCTATCTATCTAAAGTCTGTTCATATCTGTCTATCTATCTATCTAAAGTCTGTTCATATCTATCTATCTATCTATCTATCTAAAGTCTGTTCATATCTGTCTATCTATCTATCTAAAGTCTGTTCATATCTATCTATCTATCTATCTAAAGTCTGTTCATATCTATCTATCTATCTATCTATCTATCTATCTAAAGTCTGTTCATTATCTATCTATCTATCTATCTAAAGTCTGTTCATTATCTATCTATCTATCTATCTATCTATCTATCTATCTATCTCAGTCTGTTCATATCTATCTATCTATCTATCTATCTATCTAAAGTCTGTTCATTATCTATCTATCTATCTATCTATCTATCTATCTATCTATCTATCTATCTATCTATTTCAGTCTGTTCATTATCTATCTATCTCAATTTGTTCATATCTATCTATCTATCTATCTATCTATCTATGTAATGCTCTCTTTTAATTTTACAACCTAAAATAAAAATCCGACCACAATAAATAAACCAGTATTCTGTGTAACTTCTAATTGTTTTTAATTTCGATCAATAAATTTTATTCCCAACTGAAATATGTCGCTTTTTAAATTAATGTGATATAGGGAAAAAACGTTGAAATCTCGGGAGTGTACGAGAAACATTTTAAAATCTCGGAAATGTGGGAGGACATATTGAAATTTTGAAAGTGTGCGATAAACGTTTTGAAATCTCGGGGATGTGGGGGAAAACTTTGAAATCTGAAAAGTATGCGAGAAAAAATATTGAATTCTCGGGGATGTGCGCGGAAGATATTGACGTCTCGGAGGTGTACAAAGAAAAATTTTAATTTTAGGTGGTCCGCGAGAAAGATTTTGAAATCTCGATGGTTCGCAAAAAAAAGATTTTTAAATCTTGGTGAAAACGTTGAATTCTGAGAGGTGTGGAATATGAATTTTGAAATCTTGGAGGTATGCAAGAAAGACATGGTGTGCAGGGGAAAATTTTTAATCTCGGTGGTCCGCTAGAAAGATCTTGAAATCTCGGTGGTGTGCAAAAAAAGATTTTTAAATCTCGGTGATGTGGTGGGGGGGAAACTTTGAATTCTGAGAGGTGTGGAAGAGGAATTTTGAGATCTTGGAGGTATGCGAGAAAGACATGCTGTGCTGGGGATAAATTTAAATTTCGGTGGTCCGCGTGAAAGATTTCGAAATCTCGGTGGTGGGATAGAAAAAAGAAATGAAATCTCGTGGGTGTGCTAGGAAACATTTTAAATCTCGGTGGCCCGAGAGAAAGTTTTTAAAATCTCGGAGATGTGTGAGAAACATTTTCACCATATGTGGCAGCAGTATTCAATGTACGGTTGAATATCTGGCACGACACGGTGAATCAGTTTTGCGAGACGCAGACCTAGCAAATGATCTATATATATAAAAGGCAATCTGTGTGTCTGTGTGTTACTGTTTCCTATACACGCCTACATTTTTTAAGCTACTCTATTTAAAGTTTCTTGGGACACATATCTCCAGGGAAGCCAGGTCGACATATACTTTTTGAGTTTAAGTTCAGCAATTTTCCCTTTCGCATTTTTTGGCTAATGGTGCAGATTGTTTACATTTGATCCGTAAAACATCTAAGATCTAAGATGGTTGCTAGATTACGTCACAGAAATCAAATCACACGTGTCAAACGCGATTAAAAAAAATGAGCCTTTATATTCAATTTTTATTCCGACGTTTCAAAAATTCATTTGGTCAACAAAAAAATGTGAATATTTTTCCCCGTAATTTTGAAACAAAAGAAATATTGAATAATGTTGACCTGCAGAGGGAACCGTCACACACAGACTCACAGATTGCCTTTTATATATATATATATATTATATTTTAAGTGTCTGCAGCGAATTTAAACGTATTTGTTTCATCCGCTAAAGAGATTAAAACATTCTGAGTTGCACGGGCAACGCCGGGTTATGATGCTAGTTCAATATAATCGGTCCTCTTCATGCCGGTAAAAAGCATAAAACCAAGAAGGTGCAATGAAGGGTAAAAATTCTTCTCAGTGATGATTAAATAATATTAGTTTCGTTTTACAGGCGTTAAAATTCGCAAGTCATTTCTTGCTCCAAATAACAACTGATTGGAGGTTCGTCTATACTTCTGAGATGAGGTAGTATTTACACTATTTACATTGTTCGGACTGTTGTCCTCATCTTCACTGCCATGTTTACGACGTTTCGGCCGTTGTACAATCCGGCCTTCTTCAGGTGCTACAGCATTGATGAACTTAGGGAGTTGAGTTAAAGGGAGATAACTACATATCATCCGGAAGTGGCATCGCACATAGAATGAGAATGATACCCCAGTGGTCGAAATAAAGGGTTCTGTTAAAAAATTCTTAGCACCTGAACGATACCGGAACGTAAAACGGTCAAAACGTCGTAAACATGAACATAAAGATGAGAACAGTAATCCGAACGGTGTAAATAATATGATTGGGGGTTGTTTTCGGGAGCAGCTGCCATTTTTACTGATTTTACTGTTGCTTCCATTGTATTCACTTACGTGCAAATACCCTTGGGAAAGGTATTAATCCGTCTCTTCCTTCCAGTTATGGGTTAAATAGCAGGACAGATTGGGTTCTATAGCCTTGGTCGGCAGCCAGTCTACAGCAGAAAGCAATGGCAACCTACTGCGGGATAATCTTCTGCCCAGTCAGTCATGTCTATTTCGAGACATGATCGCCCAGAGCGTGTATCACGTATGGCACTTAACTGACTGTTGCTTCTTCCCATTCTCATTACTTGTGAGTGGGGATCATGAATAGTTTCCTTCTCCTAAATGAGTTGCCAACCACGGCTAAAGAACACATTTTTTCTTGTTATTTAACCCATAGCTGGGGTGAGAATGGATGAATTCCTATCTTTCACAGTGTTATTTGCATAATTGAATATAATGAATGTTAATGAAAATTTTCCTTAGAATGCGCTATCCATTATGCCACGCGCACATCCCTGTGTAAATGGGGAACAAAATTTTTTTTTTTTAATCATATCACCCCAAGCAAGGCGGTAACGCCACTGATGTGCAGGGGGCTACATAAGAGAAGATTAGAAAAGAGAAAGCCGGAAACCGCATCCTAAACAGGAAACAAGGGATGAGCCTCTTCACCTGTTCAATAGATGTGGGAGAAGTGTGAACCGGGCGATAGTTTAGTCTATCTACTCCAATTGAAAGAAAAAAAAACAATGTGAAAAGATTGGAAAAGAGAAATCCGGAAACCGCATCCTAATCAGGAAACAAGGGATGAGCCTCTTCACATGTTCAATAGATATGGGAGGAGTGTAAACCGGGATTGATTAGAGGAGATAACAATAGCCGAAAATATATCCAGTCAGTTAAGTGCCATACGTGATACACGCTTGGGCGATCATGTCTCGAAAGAGACATGACTGACTGGGCAGAAGATTAACCTGCAGTAGGTTGCCATTGCTTTCTGCGGTAGACTGGTTGCCAGCCAAGGCTATAGAACCCAATCTTTCCTGTTATTTGAGTCATCGCTAGAGCAGGAAGAGATGTATTATATTTTTAAGTATTAATTAGTGGGGGATGAGTTTATTACTTCATAATAATATAAAATTGATCCCCCACTTTATGCCCAGTAAAAGTCTTAATCATGTTTCCAACTATTATATTCAGCCAGTCAGTTAAGTGCCATACGTGATACACGCATTGGGTGATCATATCTCTAAAGAGACATGATTGACTGGGCAGAAGATTATCCCGCAGTAGGTTACCAATATTTTCTGCGGTAGACTGGTTGCCAGCCAATGCTCTAGAACCCAACCTGTCCTATTATTTAGCCCATAACTGGAGGGAAGAGACGGATTAATACCTTTCCCAAGGGTATTTGCGCGTAAGTGAATGCACGGAATTCAACTGGAATTCGAACTCGGTTTCCCGATTTCTCGTTTCGAGCTGATATCCACTGCACCACAACACACATGCCGCGTTTTATTTTAGAATAGACCTCTTAATTATGTTCAGATATATTATAATAGTTGCCAGAAAATATATTACTTATTCGTTATGATACAAGTGACGCCTTTATTAATTTTATATCAATTTTGCAAAATGATCTTCTCAAATATGTGACGCACATTACGTGTAACACTAGAAAAAAGGATAATATAATTTCCGATTTCAGAATAAACTTTTTTAATTGTGTAATATATTATTATAATATTTGCATGAAAATATTTTACTCATTCCCAATAATTAAAATGTCGTCTTCGTTAATTTTATGTCAATCACTTTTGGAAAATTGTTCCCAAATACGTGACGCACCTTGTGTATGATTTTAATTCTTTTTTTATTTGTCTAATGACTTAGTGAATGTCATCAGTATAACGTGTAAATGTAGCTAAAATGTTGCTTAACCAAACAGTATCTATTCAGTCGTCACCAAGGGTGCCCCATACTTTCGGCCTTGTGCCACACGTAAGCTATGCAGTAAAGATCATCTTAACGTGGTGTAATGGTTAGCAAGCGTGTCTCACTAGCACCTGTTACTCACTGTGTACCCCATACTTTCGGCCTTGTGCTACATCTAAGTGGTGCTTAGAAAATCATCTATTCAGTCGTCACCAAGGGTGATACGAACAAAAGAAGAGTTTGGAACATTTTTTTTTAATTGCAAAAAAAATTATAATAATTTTTTAAAGAATATTTAAAACGTAACTAATTTTAAAATTTAAAACGTAATTAAACGTAACTATTTTTTCCCTTTTACCTGAAGTCGACAAAATAATGGAGCAGATAAAATAAAATGTTGCAAAAAACAAAAAACAAAAACCGTATTCGGGTACAAACAAGCGAGAGAAGAACAAAACAAGGATTTGAAAAAAAAAATTAATTAAAGAAAATTTCGATTATTTCAAAAAAATTTCTTCAATTGTCAGAGTGTCTTTTCTTCCATATATCAGGTGGTTCGGGACACAATGTCCGATTTTAGAATACATCTTTTTATTGTGTTCTAATATATTATTACAATAAATATAAATATTTTACTCATTCCTAATAATTAAAATGTCGTCTTCGTTAATTTTATGTCAATCGCTTTCGGAAAGGTGTTTTCAAATACGTGACGCACCTTGTGTATAACACTGAAAAATACTACTGGTCAACCGGAAAATAATGTCAGATTGTAAAAACGGACTTTTAATTATCTTTTAATTCTTTATTATGGTAGTTAGACGAAAATGTTTGGGACTTATAAACCTAATGTTCAGTTACCCTTTTTTTACCAGAGTTCATATTCAGTTGTTCCTGCCTTTAAGGGCACAAAGCCCAGTGAATATAAACGTTGGTTAGTACCTGTGACTTGACCCAAAGAGTTGTGAGTTCAGTACCAGGCTACAGCAGTAGCTTCTTTTCTTTTCTCGCACTTCGCGACTGTGGAATTCCCTTCCACATGATTGCTTCCCCGACGGCTACAATCTCCAGGAGTTTAAATGTAAGGTCAATAGACACCACCTAAGACACTAACAGGGATGTAGTTTTAATAAAAGACTTCTGGGAATACTATAGATAGGGTGTATCTGTCTAGTTCATTGTTTCCCAAACGTGAGGCGTACCTCATGATTGCGCCGGAAGAAAATATCCGGTGAGGCAGAATGATTGAAAGACAATCAAAGATTTAGAAAAGGTTTTAAAAAATTCATATGCCAAAAATAAATACGATTCCAAAATTTAAAATATTTTTATGAATTACTTGGTATTGTATGCATGAATCCCAGTATAAATAATTATAGACCGACTATATTACTGTGATATTTCTGCATTATATCAAATATTAAGAATATAGTAACTAGGGTCCGTAAATTGGAGGAGAGAGTTATCAATGATCATGCTTTGACTTCGAATCTAAACAAAATGAAACAATTACATGAACTGAAATATTTGGATAGTAACGAGTTTACGTTATAATTTTAATAATTCTTTTTTTCTATTTGTCTAATAACTTTGTGGACGTCATCTGCATAATGCACAAATGAAGCTAAAAATGTTGCAAAATCAAACAATATCTATTCAGTCATCACCAAGGGTGCCCCATACTTTCGGCCTTGTGCCACATGTAAGCTATGCATAGTAAAGGTCACCTTAACGTGATGTAATGGTTAGCAAGCTTGTCTCACTAGCAGCTATTACAACTGAGTAGTGAGTTTGAGCCTCACTGTGTACCCCATACTTTCGGCCTTGTGCTATACCTAAGCGGTGCTTAGAAAATCACCTATTCTGTCGTCAATAAGGGTGTCACATACTTTCGGCTTTGTGCGACATCTAAGCGGTGCTTCGAAAATCATCTATTCAGTCGGAACCAAGGGCGATATGAACAAAAAAAGAGTTTGAAACATTTTTTTTAATTGTAAAAAAAATTCTAATAATTTTTTAAAGAATATTTATGCAAAAGTAAACGTAAATATTTTTTCCTTTTTACCTGAAGTCGACAAAATAATGGAACAGATAAAAAAAAAAAAAAAAAAAAAAGAAACGAAAAACCGTATTCGGGTACAAACAAGCGAGAGAAGAACGAAACAAGAATTTGTAAAAAAATTAATTAGAGAAAATTTTGATTATTTCAAAAAAAATTTCTTCAATTGTCAGAGTGTCTTTTCTTCCATATATCAGGTGGTTCGGGAAACAATGTCCGATTTTAGAATACATCTTTTTCTTGTGTTCTAATATATTATTATAATAGTTGTACAAAAAACATTTTACTCATTCTTAATGATTCCAGTGTCGCCTTTGTTAAGTTCATATCAATCTCTTGCAAAATGACGTTCTCAAATAAGTGACGCACATGAGTCTTGAAACCAATGTGGTAGAGGACATCCATCCATTGATGATCAGTATCTGAAAAAACTAGTCGAATAAAAGCCACCTTATAGAAATGTCTCGGATAATGGGTGTCAGCTATCCAGCAATATCGGACCAAAATTGGCAAGGTGAAGAAATTCGATAAACGAGTTCCACGCGAGCCTCATTATTATTATTATTATCTACGAAATTTGAATGATAGTTTCTTTAAAATAATCGTAAATGATCGTTTGAAAAGTTCGATAATGACAAAGGACCAAAAACACGTTCCAAAACCAAAATTGCACCAACAGAAGATGCCTGGCGGTGTTTGGGCGGGATAACAGGAAAAAGCGGGCTAAGAGCCATCACGTTTAAGGAGACGTGGAAGGTCATGATCCCATACGTCCTGAAAGAACACGGCATATATAAGAAGAAGAATATTTAGAGTGTCGTCTTTGTTAAATGACAATCTCCTTCAGAAGTCAACTTAAAACATAATATACCCACTCACTTTGAACATGACAAAATAAGAGATGCGATTGCTTATTTTGCATGAGATCAAGATTGGTCATAATGTTTCTTCGTAACAGAGAATGGGAGTCAATGATAGAATTATGATCGGACAGTATGGCACTGGCTTCTGAAGGTCCACAGTGGGAATATGAGTCTTGAAACCAAGGTGGTAGAAGACATCTATTGATGATCATTGTATGAAAAAACTAGTTGAATAAAAGCCACCTCAGAGAAATGTCTCGGATAATGGGTGTCAGCTATCCAGCAATATCGGACCATCTCAACAAAATTGGCAAGGTTAAGAAATTCAATAAACGAGTTCACACGAACCACATTATTATTATTATGTCATTTTTCATCATATTTCGATTTCTACTTTGGTCTCACTATCAACCAAGTCTGCGGGGAGACCTAAGACAGGTAGTGGCGTGTTGTTATGGCTCCATTTCATGTTTTTCTATCTTCCCTATCATCCCTAGCATTACATAGATAAAGTTTTCCTTAGTGTGTGGGCTGTACTTAATAAGACAATTTTTTGTATATCTCTTAAGCTGGGGTTTCCAGGGATTCTTTCAATGTGTTGTTTTGTTCCATTTTTTATCATTCCAAGTGCACCTACTATCACTGGCACAACTCTTGTTTTCAATTTCCACATTTTTTCTATTTCATTTTCCAGGTCTTTATATTTTGACAGTTTTTCGAATTCCTTGGTTGCTATGTTACAATCCGCTGGACAAGCCATATCAATTAATAGGCAATTTTTTTCTTTTTGGTTTTTAACAATAATGCCCGGCCTATTTGCTTGAATTTTCCTGTCTGTGTAGATGATGTAATCCCATAGAATGTTGACATCTTCTATTTCTGTAACCGGTGCTGGGTGGTGTTCATACCAGTGTTTGTTTACAGATGTTTAATAGCGTTTGCTCATTGTAAATATTGCCCCACTCTATCGTGACGAGTTTTTATATTCAGTTTGAGGCAAGCACAGAACATCCTGAGATTAGATGGTCTATTGTTTCCTGGTATTTATCACAAAACCTGCATTTTGGATCCACATTATTATGTATAATATTTGCCTGAAAGTTCCTAGTGAAAAGATTTTGGTCTTGCGCTGCAAGAATAAAGCCTTCAGTCTCAAACTTTAATCCAGATGCACGTAACCATCGATGAGTATTAACTTTATCAACATTGGATTTATTGGCACGTTCTGGATATTGGCCATGCAGAGGTTTGTCTTGCCAGCGCTGTTTCATCTGTTCAAGAGCTTTATCCTTTATTATTATTATTATTATTATTATTATTATTATTATTATTATTATTATGTCATTTTTCATCATATTTCGATTTCTGCTTTGGTCTCACTACCAACCAAGTCTGCGGAGAGACCTAAGGCAGGTCGTGGCGTGTTGTTATGGCTCCATTTCATGTTTTTCTATCTTCCCTATCATCCCTAGCGTTACATAGATAAAGTTTTCCTTAGTGTGTGGGCTGTACTTAATAAGACAATTTTTTGTATATCTCTTAAGCTGGGGTTTCCAGGGATTCTTTCAATGTGTTGTTTTTGTTCCATTTTTCCATTTTTTTGTTTTTGTTCCATTTTTTATCATTCCAAGTGCACCTACTATCACTGGCACAACTCTTGTTTTCAATTTCCACATTTTTTCTATTTCAATCTCCAGGTCTTTATATTTTGACTAATTAATTGACTGAGATTAGGTGGTCTATTGTTTCTTGGTGTTTATCACAAAACCTGCATTTTGGATCCATATTATTATGTATAATATTTGCCTGAAAGTTTCTAGTGAAAAGATTTTGGTCTTGTGCTGCAAGAATAAAGCCTTCAGTTTCAGACTTTAATCCAGATGCACGTAACCATCGATTAACTTTGTCAACATTGGATTTATTGGCACGTTCTGGATATTGGCCATGCAGAGGTTTGTCTTGCCAGCGCTGTTTTATCTGTTCAAGAGCTTTATCTTTGGCTTTCATTTTCATATTTTTTGCCGCAATAGTTGGTTCTTGGCTTCTGTTTTGCTTTTCTACAGAATCTACTAACTGTAAATCTTGTTTGTATTGACTGCCTTCTTTTATTTTTTAATATTTTTTCTTTCTATCTTTATGTTGCCTTACTAATTGTATCATCCAATCCTTTGTTGTTTCTATGTATGTTAGTAAGCCAATAGTTGTTGTCTTGTATGACAATTCCAGCTGAATAAGACCTCTTCCACCTTCTTTATGGGGTATGTATAGACGGTCTACATCAGCCTTTGGATGATGCATCTAATGCTTAGAAAGAAGCTTTCTTGTTTTAGAATCCATTCGCCTGATGTCGTTTAGAGTCCAGTTTAAGATGTTGAAGCTATATTGGACAACTGGGATTGCAAGGCTATTAATGGCCATAACTCTGTTCTGAGAATTCAATTCAGTTTTTAATATCATTCGTAGCCTTCTATAGTA
Source organism: Ascarosepion bandense (assembly GCA_037127315.1). Taxonomy (NCBI): domain Eukaryota; kingdom Metazoa; phylum Mollusca; class Cephalopoda; order Sepiida; family Sepiidae; genus Ascarosepion; species Ascarosepion bandense. Next base: position 197,752 of record JBBBDQ010000558.1, read on the forward strand.
CTCTTTACGCACTATTTCTTTCATTTTTTTATGGTGAATGTTTTCGCTCTCATTTACACCTAGGTATTTATAAGCTTCTTCTGGTTTCAATTCTTTTATTGTTACAGCAGTGTCTAGGCTAATTGAGGATGTTTCTTGTATTGATCCACGTAAAACTGTAGCTTTAGCACATTTATTCAAATTAAATTTCATTCCAATGTCTTCGCTGAAGCATTTTACAGTTTGCAGAAGACCTTCCAGCTCATTATCATTCTTAGCATATAACTTTAAGTCATCCATGTAAAATAGATGGCTTATTTTCTTTTGGCCTATTTTATAACCACATTCTGTCTTATTAAGTTGACTGGTTAGTGCTATTAATGATATGCAGAATAGTAAGGGAGACAAAGAATCACCTTGAAATATACCTCTTTTGATGTTTATTTCATCAGACTTATAGGTTCCATTTATATGATTGAGGTAAAGGGTTGTTTTCCATGTATACATGCACTGTTTGATGAAATTGATGATGACGGGTGATATCTTGTATATATTTAAAGTCTTTAAAATCCAGGAATGTGGCACACTATCGAGTGCCTTACGATAATCCTTTAAAATCCAGGAATGTGGCACACTATCGAATGCCTTACGATAATCTTATTATTATTATTATTATTATTATTATTATTATTATTATCTTTGATTTCACTTGTAAACACATTTCTTTTCGTTTCCCAACCAGAGACCTAAGGTAAGAAAAGTTTCCATGACATTTTGCATTGATCATTTTTGTTGGTTGGTTGTTTTGTTTTTATGGTATATCAACCTCGGCGAGTCATTTATTTCCAACTAAATTTTATTTATTTTATTGCTTTTTCTTTCAACAATTTATTGATGTTTTTATATAAGTTTTGTGTCTAGTAATACTTTTTTTTTCTTTTCGAGTATCTAGATTCATGGGATTTGTTTTTAAGGGCAGGGTCCCCAAGTCCTACCCTGTTAATTAACCCATAACTGGAGGGAAGGGACGGATTAATACCTTTCCCAAGGGTACCAGTGCATAAGTGAATGCAGGGTATTCAACTGGAATTCGAACTCGGCTCACTGATTTCTCTTTCCGAACCGATATCCACATTACCTGGTATTCCCAAGCGGTCACCCATCTAAGTACTGACCAGGCTCAACGTTGCTTAACTTCGGTGATCGAGCGAGAACCGATGTATTCAACGTGATATGGCCGTAAGCCGATCATTTTTGTAAATAAAAACAAAACATCAAAAACCATTATTCGTATCATTATTATTTTCATCATAATTTCGATTTTCTGCTATGGTCGCACTCCCTACCAAGCATGCTAAGATATGTGGTGGCGTGTTTTCATTTGTTTTTCTATCTAAACTTATTTATAAATGAAACTTTGTCTTTGTGTGTGTGTGTGTGTGTGTGTGTGTGTGTGTGTGTGTGTGTGTGTGTGTCCGTTAGACTCCGAAACGGCTGAACCGATTTTCTTGAAAATTTACACAGTTGTACTATAAGCGTCTGAGAGTGTTCTTAGCTAGGTTTTGTGTCGAGGTACCCCCGATAAATATCGAAAATCGATAATCGAAGAAATCGGCTTATAGAAGGAGTGGTCCGAATTTGATACACTCATAGATAAAGACATAAGAAACGATATTCAGAAGTTTCAAGGTTGCAGTTCTTACAATAGTGCTGAAAATTTTATATCGATACCAGGAAAATCAAAATTTGACTTACATCCATTCATTTTCTTTCAGTCTACGGTTTCGCTTTAACTAGAAACAACTATTGTTTTTTAGTCTTTCGTGCCAACGTCCAAAGTGTCTGAGCTCCAGGACCATGGATTAGTTTTAAAGCTTTTATTTCACCGAGTAACGCCGGGCTATCCTGCTAGTCTCCAATGACATCACTAGCGTTACAAAATAAAGTTCTTCTTAGCATGTGTGCTGCACTTATCAAAACAATTTTTTGTATTTTTCTTAAGCTGGGATTTCCATAGATTTTTTTAATGTGTTGTCGTCGTCCTTTGCTTATAATTCAACGCGCACCTCCATCGACTGGTAATATTATTGTTTTCAATGGCAACATTATTTTCTATTTCAATTTCCATGTCTTTATACTTTGTTAGTTTTTTTAAATTTCTTGGCTGCTATGTTGCAATTCGCTGGACATGTTATCTCACCAATTGGCAGCTCGGCTGCAGTCGCTATCTCACCGGCTTGACATGGCTTCCCTGTGCCTCTTCTATAAATATTTTCACGGCTTCTGCTTCTATGAACTTAGATCACTGGTTCCCCCTAGGTATGAGTTTACACGAGCTACTAGACTGGCAACTAGGTCCCACATTTTTACCGTGAAACCGATAAAATGTAACCGCAGTTTCTACTCTAAAAGCTTCTTTTCTCGCACTTCCAGCCTGTGGAATTCCTTTCTATATACTTGCTTCGCCGACAGCTACAATCTCCAGAAATTTAAATGTAAGGTCAATAGACATCTCCTATCTCACCAACTCGCATTCATTCTCTCAGGCTCATCTAATCCACTCACATCCTCGATAGTCTTATCCGTTTTTTACCCTCCTCCTCACATTTCCTATAACTAACCCCTCTTTCTCATCAAATTCCCCTATGTAACCCCCTTGCTTGGGGTGAGAATGCCTTGCTTGGGGTGAGATGATTAAAAATATATAAATAGTAGGCAAGTTTTTTTTTGTTTTTTTTTATTCAATTTTCCTGTCTGGTGATATATTCTATCTCTGTAACCAGTGCTGGGTGTTCATACCAGTGTTTGTTTACATATATTTCAAAGTGTTTGCACATTCTACAAATAAATATTGCCCCACTCCATTGTGCCGATTTTTATATTCGTTTGGGGCAAGTATAGAACATATGCGTTGTGGTGCAGGGGATATCAGCTCGGACCTAGAAATCGGGGAGCCGAGTTCGAATTCCAGTTGAATTCCATGCATTCATTACGCGCAAAAAGTTATTAATCCGTCTCTTCCCTCCAGTTATGGGTTAAATAGCATGCCTGCGGATAACTATGCACACACACACACACACACACGTCTATTGAACAGGTGTAGAGGCTCATCCTTTGTTCCCGGTTTATTTACGATAAATTTTTATTACAAAAATGTGTGTCATTCGGCAGGATTCGAACGTGCGACCCCTATCCACATAGGGGAAGCTGCCGTTTGATCTGATCAAAAATAATGCTCAAACAAATCATTTCATATATATATATATATATATATATATACACAATGGTCTTTATTATAATAGAGAGGATAATTGTTGTTGTTGTTAAACTCTGTTCCTCTTCTTCCTGTTTTGTCTTTTTTATTATTATTATTATTATTATTATTATATTCACTTCTTTTACACTCTTCTTTGTCATTATGAGTATTGTCTTTTCTTTTTATCTTCTTTTTTCTCTTTATTATGCTTCCCCTCTCTTCTCTCTTCCTCTACATTGCTCCTTGTGCCATTATTATTATTATTATTATTATTATTATTATTATTATTATTATCTGACTTCCTATGGTTACTTTTTCTGTTTAGAATTATTAATATTATTATGGGCGTTTACATTTAAGACGATAGATCAAACCTTCTTGCCGCCTATTTCTCTTTTGCCGCCTTTTTAACATTCTCGTCTGCTACGAGATGTAAGCAAATCACTGATGCTTTGCATTAGAATGTGGACTTTCTCTTATCCTCTCCACCGAAATAACAATAAAAAAAAATAATAAAAAAACGCAGTAAAGTACCTTATATTTTATATTTATTCTTTTCTATTAACTCATTGTTCACAAAGTGTGTTATTGAAGGATATAAAAGTGGCACACGGTTAATAGATTGTCGTTCTAAGGGTTGTGGCTTTCCGGTCGACCAACGCCTGTGCGGCCATCTTGCCTCTGGGACTACCATAGCAGGAGTTAGACGATACGGGAACAGCTCTCTTGTTTTTTTCTTTCGTTCGTCTGACTTCATTTTAATCAGTTCTTTTCATCAGCGTTCGGTTTGTGGAAGATCCTGATCACACGCAAATCCGCGGTTCGCTCTCTTTTCACTTCTGCTTTTTCAAACGAAAGATCAATGGGGCGTGTCATTCGGTCGACTAGTTTGGGACATGTTGGGGTTTTCAGCGGTCTTTTTAAAAGGGCAAAAACAGAATGAAGGAGAAAGAAAAGGGGGAGAAAGCGAATTGATTAGCCCATTAGAAATATTTGGCTAAATATTATTATAGCAATTTACAAGGTTCTGAGTACATGACATTGTGCGAGTGTTTTATATTGAAGGGACAGTCAGCTGATAGGCCCAGCTGCACGAAGGATGAGAAGATGTGGGAGACTACTGAAACTATATTTAAAATGTTTTTTATGAAGCATGAAAAGAGGGATCAAGAACCTGATACAGCTAACAGTTATTAACTTGATACACGTCACATGGGTGAGGACGCTTACTGTAAAACTATTGTTAACAATCGAATTTCCCTTTATTATTAACTAGCAGTAGAGCTCGGCGTTGCTCGGGTGTAATGAATGCTTAAAAACTAATCCATGGTCAAAGACTAAAAAGCAATAGTTGTTTCCAGTTAAAGCGAAACTGTAGACTGAAAGAAAAATGAATAGATGAAAGTCAAATTTTGATTTCCTGGTATCGATGTCAAATAAGTTTTTTTCGTCGTAAACTGAATTTTGAAAGCTAAATAAGTCCTCTGAGTAAATGGTATCATGGCTGAGACTAAGAACTAAAACTATACCTACTTAGAGCCAAACCTGAAGCAAAAACTAAAATAAAAGAGCTGAATGAAATATAGGCATACAGGCAGATAAACACACACAAACATCTTGCCTTTTATATATATATATTATCGATTTTCTGCACTATGGTAAGAACTGCAACCTTGAAACTTCTGAATATTATTTATGTCTTTGTCTAGGAGTGTATCAAATTTGATTAAAATCGGATCACTCCTTCTATAACCAGATTTTTTCGATGATCGATTTTCGATATTTATCGGGAGTACCTCGACACAAAACCTAGCTAAGAACAATCACAGACGCTTATAGTACAACTGTAAATTTTCAAGAAAATCGGTTCAGCCGTTTCGGAGTCTATAGGTAACAGATACACACACACAGACACACACACACACACACAGACAAAGTTCCATTTATAAATAAGTTTAGATAGATATTGTGCGTTGCGGATATCGGCTCGGAATGAGAAATTGGAGAGCTGAGTTCGAATTCTAATCCAATCCGTTTCATTCACTTACGCACAAATACCTGGTACTTGGTGAAGGTTGTAATCCATCTCTTCTTCCTCCAGCTATAGGTTAAATTGAAGGACAGATTGGGTATTATTCTATAAGAAGAAGGCCTTTCTACTCAAATATGACATCATCAAGTGTAGTCAAGCTGAAGTGAAGCAATTCATTTAAGGGCAGCTAGCTTCTTTTCTCGCACTTCCCGCCTGTGGACTTGCCTTCCATATACTTGCTTCCCCGACATCTACAATCTCCAAGAATTCAAAATGTAAGGTCAATTGACATCTCTTATCTCACTAACTCGCATTCATTTTCTCAAGCTCTTTTCCCCATCCACTCCACCCCCATTACACCGGTATTCTCCTCCGTCTATTACCCTCCTCCTCTCTTTCTTTCTCTCTCTATAATTAACCCCTCTCTCTCATCACTTCCCCCTATGTAACACCCTACGCAACAGTGGCAGTAAAATGCCTTGCTTGGGGTGAAAGGATTAAAAGAAAAAGAATGAAATGACAACTTACTGCGGGAAAATCTTCTGCCCAGTCAGTCATGTCTCTTTCTAGACATGATCACCGGAGTATGTATCACGCACGCACTTAACTGTCTGAGTGAAACACCACGGAGTGAATTTGTGTACTGTGTGACCGTCACATTCACAAAAATACCCCTTTCCCGTCTTTCGAAAAAAGGTGTATCCCTTGTTTCCTGTTTAGGAATGGATTTCTTCTTGTTCTCTTTCACTGCAAGTAACCGCTTGTGTCTTAGTGGCTTTATCGCCTTGGTTAGGATGAAATGATTAATTTTTTTTTTTTTTTTTTTTGCTTTTGTAAAACATCTGTTCAAATTTGGGCTTGTTCGGGTCAAACATTTCCTCAAAGTTAAAATGGTCATCTCTTACGCCACGGGCGAGATTACATCGTGATGATGCAGCTGATGGTGATCCAGAATGTGTAACTTTGCAGACCGTTTTCAAAAGTGGAAGGAGTGCTGCAACAATGTGCGAAATATCAATGAGGGCATTTTGACGCGGACTAAGGCACTGTTTCTCCATGAAGGCTATTCCCTCTTCACTCTAATATTGAATAGCCAGAGTCTTTCCGGATGGCCTTCAGACGTAATTTGATTGGTCGTTTTTAAGGCGCAATTTCTCAACAAGGTCGGCTTTTGAGCATAAGTGGGGAGCTCTCTCTCCTTCTTCCTCTCCCTTTTCAACTCCCACTCCCTTTTTTCCTTCTCGCTCTCCTTTTTTCTTTCTCTCCCTTTTCTATTTTTCTCTCTTTCCCTCTCCCTTTCCCCTTCTCTCTCTCCCTTTTTCTCTCTCTCTCGTTCTCTCTTTTTTCTCTCTCTCACGCTCACCCTCTCCCTTTCTCTCTCTTTCTCTCTCTCTCTCGCTCTCTCCCTTACTCTTTTTCTCTCTCGCTCTCCCTTTTTCTCTCTTTATCTCTCCCTCTCCATTTTTCTCTCGCTCTCCCTTTTTCTCTCTTTCTCTAGCTCCGACTCTCCCGTTTCTCTCTCTCTCTGTTGTTCTGTCACGTCGTTAGAATACGCTTTCTGCACCCTCTGCAGTAAGAGCATAAAAAAAGGTGATTTTCAGGGTGTATGCTTTTACAAACGGGTGCAATGTTGAAATTTTTGACTCAAAATTTCCGCATCAGATGACTTAAGAGCTGATATGCCATTAAATTCTGAAAACTAACCTAAACTCAGGCTGTTTCCTTTCGTTTTAGATGGCAACTAGACTAGGAGAAGGAAATCTCTAAATTTGAAAATGTGGAGACGATAACTGGAAATAATTTTACTATCATTCCCAAGATGTCATGGCAATTCACGGATAACAAAAGTGAAGATACTATGTCAAGAAGGGGCACGGAATTTTTTTTAATCATTTCACCCCAAGCAAGGCATTCCACTGCCCCTATTGCGCATGGGGCTATATAGGGGAAGGTAAAGAGGAAGAGTGGTTAGGTGTAGGAAATCTCAGAAGGAAGGTGATAGATGGGTAAGGATACCGAGGATGAGGGATGGGCAGATGGGAAGAGTGTTTGAAAGAATGGGAGCGAGTTAGTGTGTTAGGAGGTGTCTATTGACCTTACATTTAAACTCCTGGAGATTGTAGCCGTCGGGGAAGCAATCACGTGGAAGGGAATTCCGCAGTCGGGTAATGCGAGAAAAGAAACCGTTGGAGTAGAAGTTGCGATTGCATTTTATCAGTTTCACTGTAAAAGGGTGGGATCTAGTTGTTAATCTAGTTTCGCGTGCAATTTCGAACCTAGGGGGCAGCAGTGATCTAAGTTCATCGGAGCAGAAGCCGTTAAAGTATTTATAGAAGAGACACAGGGAAGCCACGTCGCGCCGGTGAGAGAGAGACTGCAGGCGGTCTGCTAAGTTGGTATCGATCACATTACAGAGGCTCCGCTGTACCTTGTCGAGAAGCCCGAGGAGAATAGCAGGGGCACCCGACCAGATATGGCAGCAGTATTCAATGCACGGGCGGATGGTAGATTTATATATGTACAGGATAGATTCAGACGGAAAAAACTTCCGGGCTCTGCACAGATATCCCACTTTCATAGCAGTGGATTTAGCAATGGATTCGATATATAAAAAAAAACTCCCTTTCCCTTTGTGTAACAGAGATTCGAAGGCGAATTGGCATGGCGAAGGACGCGTTCCAGAAGCTGAGTAAAGTATTAAGAGACAGGACAATTTCGCTAGAAACAAAGAAGAGAGTACTGGATTGCTATGTGATGTCAGTTCTTCAATATGGCAGTGAATGCTGGACAATATCATCAAAGATGAAGGAAAAACTTGAAGCATCTGAAATGTGGTTCGACGGAAAGATCATGGATCGAGCATGTGAGCAACGATGAGGTTTTGGAAAGAATGGAAACGAAAAGGAAATTAATAGTAAGCATCAGGGAGAGACAACTAAAATTCCTGGGACATGCAATGAGGAAGGAGGGCTTGGAGAATCTGATACTAACAGGCCAGATAAAGGGAAAAACAGACAGAGGAAAGCAGCGGATTACATATTTGAAGGACCTGTGCAGGTGGATGACAGAACGTGGGGTTGCGAGATGTTACTGGAGAAAGCCTGCTAAGAGCCACTAGGGATAGGGAGACGTGGAAGGCCATGATCGCCTACGTCCTGAAAGGACAAGGTACATAGAAGAACATACATGCCAACTGTTTATAAGAAATTATAGTGTGGGTATAAAATGAGGGATCAATTTTATATTATAAACAGTATATAAATTGATCCCTCATTTTGTGGCCATGCTAGTTTCTATCCATTTATATTCTAGAATTATGGTCTTGAGCTAATGGATGGCACATAAAAGAAGAAGAAGAATACATTGTGCTTTCTTTATCTTCCACATTCTTTTTGCTAAAAAAATCGACAAACAGATCACTTGATACTTTTCCCTTGATACTTTTTCACATTAAAGAGAAGCGGCGACAAACGATACGATAGTAGATTAAAACGTTGGTTCGTCATTTTGGTGACAAAGTAATATTCAGTTCCATCCCCGGGACAGTCAGTGTGTACTTGGACCCAAACGAAACGGAGAGAGCCATAGCTGATTAATACTAAATAGTATAATAACTAGATATCTCTAAACATGGAGAGCGGAATAAAAACCAATCTTTCGGCGCGGGGTGGTGGTAAATAAATGGCTCTTTTCGAAATTCCCTCTAAGCTACCTGGATCGCTAGAAGGCTGAAGAAGGCTTGAGGGCACACGTACCAAAACTTTACTATTTTTTTTAATCATATCACCCCAAGCAAGGCAGTAACGTCACTAATGTGCAGGGGGCTACGTAAGAGTGAAAAGATTTAGAAAAGAGAAAGCCGGAAACCACATCCTAAACAGGAAACAAGGGATAAGCCTCTTCACCTGTACAAAAGACGTGGGTGAAGTGTGAACCGGGCGATAGTTTAGTCTATCTACTCCAATTGAAAAAAAAAAGAGAAAGAAAAAGAAAAGTGAAAAGATTGGAAAAGAGAAAGCCGGAAACCACATCCTAAACAGGGAACAAGGAATGAGCCTCTACGCCTGTACATTAGACGTGGGTGGAGTGTGAACCGGGCGATAGGTTAGTCTATCTACTCCAATTGAAAAAAAAAGAAAAGTGAAAAGATTGGAAAAGAGAAAGCCGGAAACCACATCCTAAACAGGGAACAAGGGATGAGCCTCTACACCTGTACAATAGACATGGGTGGAGTGTGAACCGGGTGATAGTTTAGTCTATCTACTCCAATTGAAAAAAAAAACAGAAAAAGAAAAGTGAAAAGATTGGAAAAGAGAAAGCCGGAACCACATAAGAGGAATGTTATGAGGAGTGAGAGGTTGCAGGGGGTGTCAGGAAGAGAGTAGGAGAAGGAAGAGAACACTGATGAGAGTGAGGTGGACAAGGAGGAATGTTATGAGGAGTGAGAAGTTGCAGGGGGTGTCAGGAAGAGAGTAGGAGAAGGAAGAGAACACTGATGAGAGTGGGGTGGACGAAGGAAAAAAAGCATGAGAGGATGTAAGTTAGTGAGACAAGAGATGACTTTGAGCATAGTTCAATTCATGGAATCAGGGGATCAGGAAATATAAATGTTTCTTATCAGAGCAATTGCCATGAAAATATTTGTAGAAAAGACAGCGAGTACCTATGTCATATCATGTCAGTCCTAGTCATTGGCTGCAGATGTGATTTCCCACCCCCTCCTAGCTGAAATACTAGTCACTGGAATTAGAGATTTCCTTACTGATGAATTTGAATTAGATATAAAGAACACATTTTATGATTTATTAAATGATGAAGTCTCTCTGCTCCAATTGAAATATCTTCAAGTGAGATTCTGATTGTGTAACAAAAACGGAAGAAATAATACCAAGATATTGACAGTTACTGGTCTCAGAAATAAACTCAGAAATAAATTCTGAAATAAAAAAGGGGGGTATGACTATTATCATAACCAGTTGTCATAAACTGACACCGAATATAAAAGGCTCCAAAAACACACCACTAATGTCCTTTGGCGGTGTAGTGGATATAGCAGTTGGTTATGCATGCGTTACTATCATCTAGTGATCATGATTTCAATCCTTGGATTTGGTAGTGACGCACCAATTCCAACAAGAACAAACAATAACTGGTTTTACATGATATATTACAATAATCAACAGAGAATCCATATCAGCCAATCTATGGATACCTGATGATGACTAGGGGGTACTTGGTCGAAACGGTGTGTCTATAATAACATTGAAATCAACCAAGATGAGAATAATAGTTTGAAATAACGAGATAAAAAAAAAACTCTTAGGATTTCTTTCAAATTACAACAAAAATTACTAGAGTTAACATTCAATTTTCAAAAATAGGTTTATTAACAGTTTTTCAAAAGGTGGGGCTGAAAAAGTAAAACTCACATAATTTGGGGACAACTAGCATTTTAAGGGTTCTATGGCTTATCCTTTGTTCTAGATATTAATTGATTGGTGTTTTCATGTTAGGAAGAAAATATTTTTAGATTGCAATAATTTTGAGGGGATAAGAATTTTGCTGATACAAATCCTATTAATTAATAGGATTTGTATCAGCAAAATTCTTATAAATAGTATAATAACTAGATATCTCTAAACATGGAGAGCGGAATAAAACCAATCTTTCGGCGCGGGGTGGTGGTAAATAAATGGCTCTTTTCGAAATTCCCTCGAAGCTACCTGGATCGCTAGAAGGCTGAAGAAGGCTTGAGGGCACAATAAATAGTATAATAACTAGATATCTCTAAACATGGAGAGCGGAATAAAACCAATCTTTCGGCGCGGGGTGGTGGGAATCCACTTCTTTCCCCATAACTGGGGAAAGAAGTGGATTCCTAACTTTTTCAAGGTTATTTGCATATAAATGAGTATAACGAACTTGACCAGAATTAGAACTTAGCTCTCTGATTTTCTATTACAAGGCATTATCCATTACACCACCTGTACATCCAAGCTGAAAGCACCTAGTATTCCCAAGGAGTTACCCACCTAGGTATGTTGCTTAACTTCCATGTTCATGTGTTTCAACATGATATGGGTATAAGGAATATACAATGTGGTGCAAATCCAGACAGATATATAATGATTTGCACCTGTATTTTAACAAAATGGAGTATTAAGTGAAATTATTCAAATTTTACTGGCTCAGAATAAGTTCTTTATTTGAAAACTGACCACCTATTTGATGACAGTCAAGAATTGTAAAATTTCCTGGATACTATATTTTCATCTCATAATCCATAAGGAAAGTAAAAATTTGGAAGTGAATTGTATTTAAGCAATCAACTCACGTCATCAAATAACTTCTGACAAGATTAACATTATTCCAGGTTCTGTTGATCATGTCAACCCATTTACACAAAGTTAGTGAGGGAGAGCAGGTGAGGTCTGAATTTACTTAGTTGCAAGCAGGTGAGGTCTGAATTTACTTAGTTGCAAGCAGGTGAGGTCTGAATTTACTTAGTTGCAAGCAGGTGAGGTCTGAATTTACTTAGTTGCAAGCAGGTGAGGTCTGAATTTACTTAGTTGCAAGCAGGTGAGGTCTGAATTTACTTAGTTGCAAGCAGGTGAGGTCTGAATTTACTTAGTTGCAAGCAGGTGAGGTCTGAATTTACTTAGTTGCAAGCAGGTGAGGTCTGAATTTACTTAGTTGCAAGCAGGTGAGGTCTGAATTTACTTAGTTGCAAGCAGGTGAGGTCTGAATTTACTTAGTTGCAAGCAGGTGAGGTCTGAATTTACTTAGTTGCAAGCAGGTGAGGTCTGAATTTACTTAGTTGCAAGCAGGTGAGGTCTGAATTTACTTAGTTGCAAGCAGGTGAGGTCTGAATTTACTTAGTTGCAAGCAGGTGAGGTCTGAATTTACTTAGTTGCAAGCAGGTGAGGTCTGAATTTACTTAGTTGCAAGCAGGTGAGGTCTGAATTTACTTAATTGCAAGCAGGTGAGGTCTGAATTTACTTAGTTGCAAGCAGTTTAATAAATCACTTAATTCACTGGTTGTCTCAAACTTCTTGGTAAAAAGATGCTATCTGGTTCAACAGGTGAGAGAGTCACCATCACCATGTTACTGTTTTTTTTTTATTTTAGGTTTTTTTTTTGTAACTAAATTTCATCTAATATAAGGTTCAAGAGCCACTCAAGGTAGTAGGTTATGATTGAAATAGTAATGATGAATAAGGTAATAGCTCAGTGAAAGATAATAGAAATTCTGACAATAAGGAAGAAGATCGATAACAATTGACCTTTGATTTGAAAAGATTCAAACTGAAGGGTTTAGGCAGAGCTAGTACTTACTAGCCTCCACTATGGACTGGGGAAGGGGCAAGCCTGATTACACCCCTACTCTTTGATAGTGCTTTGTGACCCCTCACTATGTTTTGATTTTTTATACCTATATTTATATACGTTACAAATTAAACTGAGCACAACTGACTAATAGAGGATGAAAAATCTGACGTAATTCTAGAGAGGTTTCTTTGTCCAAAGTTGTTTTGGTCATCCTAAATGCGTTGTGGCGCAGTGGATATCGGCTCGGAACGAGCAATCGGAGTAACCGAGTTCAAATTCCAGTTGAATTCCTTGCATTCACTTACGCGCAAATACCCTTGGGAAAGGTATTAATCCGTCTCTTCCCTTCAGTTATGGGTTAAATAATAGGACATATTGGGTTCTATGGCCTTGGCTGGCAACCAGTCTACCGAAGAAAGCAATGGCAACCTACTGCGGGATAATCTTCTGCCCAGTCAGTCATGTCTCTTTCTGAGACGTAGGCGTAGTCAGTAGATGTAGTAGATCTTCAGTGGAAGATCTCTCTCTCTCTCTCTCTCTCTCTCTCTCTCTCTCTCGACGTCCTTACCTTCGTCTGTATTTATGGCTGACACTAGCCAGTCACATCCCAGAGAGGGGAAATCAAGGTGTATACATATTCATTACCTATTTATTACACCAGTATTAATCCATCTCTCCTACCTTTATTTCTGGTTTTTGATAGCAGGACAAATTGCATTCCATAGTCATGTCTCTTTTGAGACATGATCGCCCAAGCGTGTATCGCGCATGGCACTTAACTGACTGACTGAAATGTCAAAAAACACTAGCATATGTTCTCACGTATCATGCAACTTTTGAAGACTCAATTTTGAAGCAAATCCCAAGAAGATACATCATAAACAAGATAAAATTAGTGTATGTAATAATTATTCCACCAGCTATTATTAACACATTTAAAATAAAAAAAATGTTTTGTCATTGCCAAATTAACAACTATTGTAATAGTACTTGCATAGTGAATTAGGCTTTAAAAATTCCTCACTTCCACGAAAGGTCTAAATTGTGGTTCTATATGATGAAGGCTATTCCTAATGGAAATTAGTGTAAAAGCAGTTTTTAGCAAGACAGCTGTGCACACTCTCATGAATTTCCAAAATTCAGGAACATTTAATGACAAGTGAAGAAGTGGACATCCAAAGAAAACTAAATCAGTGCTAGAGATGAACACTTGATGAAGTGCATTGCTATACAATCCCCAAGAAGATATGGGCTACTTTGCTTCAAAATGGTACAAATGTCAGCTCTATAACAGTTTAATGTTGCCTGAGATATGAATGTGGTCTGAAATCATTCAAAACAGCTTCAAAACCTCAGCTTAACTCTAGAGGTCTGACATTTGCTAAACAACATGAAACCTGGGAAGCTGAAGGCAGGAGCAAAGTTTTGCTTTCAAATGAATCTAGAACAGTTAAACTCTACTTCTTGTCTCCAAGAATGGTGCAAAGTGTGTGGAATGATTGCACAGGAAACTAGAATTGCATATGCACATTAACAGTGCACAATATTTATGCATGATGGTGCTTTATGTAACCAGCCAAAGTTCATTCATAATTTTTGGAATAAGGTCAATGTGACAACACTGAACTGGCAATGATCCGAATTAAACATTTATGGAACACTGGCAAAGTTAAACTTTAAGTACTGCTATTAAAGAAGTCAAGAAAAAAATGCAACTATCTCTTCTACTTAAGCAATTTCTTTTCTCACACTTCCTGCCTGTAGAACTCCTTTACCTTTACTTGCTTTGGTGATAGCTACAATCTCTAAAAATTTAAATGCGATGTCAACTGCCATCATCTTCTTGAATCTCTTTTATTCTTTCTTCAATACCCACTGTACCCAGTCTTTTCTTCTCACTAACTCCCTGCGCACTAGTGGTGGTCCCACCTTGCATGGAGTGAAATGATTTAAAAAAGAAAGAAATCTCAGTAGACAAATATAACAACTTGATTCTCAGCATGCCGCTGCCACATCCAAGCTGTAAGGCAAAATATTGACTTCTGGACTATTTTTTTTAATTTTTTTTTTTAATCATATCACCCCAAGCAAGGCGGTAACGCCACTGATGCGCAGGGGGCTACGTAAGGGTAAAAAGAATGGAAAAGAGAAAGCCGGAAACCACATCCTAAACAGGAAACAAGGGATGAGCCTCTTCACTTGTTCAATAGATGTGGGTGGAGTGTGAACCGGGCGATAGTTTAGTCTATCTACTCCAATTGAAAAAAAAATAATAATAAAAAAGGAAAAGAGTGAAAAGATTGGAAAAGAGAAAACCGGAAACCGCATCCTAAACAGGGAACAAGGGATGAGCCTCTTCACCTGTTCAATAGATGTGGGTGGAGTGTGAACCGGGCGATAGTTTAGTCTATCTACTCCAATTGAAAAAAAAAAAAATAATAAAAAAGGAAAAGAGTGAAAAGATTGGAAAAGAGAAAACCGAAAACCGCATCCTAAACAGGAAACAAGGGATGAGCCTCTTCACCTGTTCAATAGATGTGAGCTTGAAACTGAATAGAGAAGATAACCACGTACCAATCTGAGTGCAAGAGAAATTATTTGTTACTCTGATTTTCTTAACTTTACAACAAACATAGGAACATAAATGTAAGTATATATATATGTCTTAGACCTCTCGACCACGAATGACCTCCAGTCTAAACGAGCTTTTAATCAAGCCTATATAACACAATTTTCGATTCATCGCAATAACCATATCTGCTCTGAAATGTATCGTAATGTCAATAAATGTAAACATGTTACGGAAATTAACGAAGATTAACGAAACATTTTTTTAATCATATCACCCCGAGCACAGCGGTAACGGCACTGATGTGCAGGGGGCTACGTAAAAGTGAAAAGATTGGAAAAGAAAAGCCGGAAACCACATCCTAAACAGGGAACAAGGAATGAGCCTCTTCACCTGTACAGTAGACGTGGATGGAGTGTGAACCGAGAGATATTTTAGTTTATCTACTCCAATTAAAAAAAAGGAATGAAAAGATTGGAAAAGAAAAGCCGGAAACCACATCCTAAACAGGGAACAAGGAATGTGTCTCTTCACCTGTACAGTAGACGTGGATGGAGTGTGAACCGGGCGATATTTTAGTTTATCTACTCCAATTAAAAAAAAAGGAGTGAAAAGATTGGAAAAGAAAAGCCGGAAACCACATCCTAAACAGGGAACAAGGAATGAGCCTCTTCACCTGTTTAATAGACGTGGGTGGAGTGTGAACCGGGTGATAGTTTAGTCTATCTACTCAAATTGAAAAAAAAAAGAAAAAGGAGTGAAAAGATTGGAAAAGAGAAAGCCGGAAACCACATCGTAAACAGGGAACAATGGATGAGCCGCTTTGGTTATGAACAACCGACAATTTTTATATATATATATATATATATATATATATTAAAAACAGAAACAGGGTTGTTCCAACGACAGAATTAGGTATAGAATAAAAAGTACGAGTAGCCATGAACGTTTTGTTTAAAGTGTAAATTTATAGTTATTATTATTTTTATTTATAATACTTGCTTTTTTTATTATACATTAAGTGTCCATAATGGTATTTGTGACACTATACGTGTTTCGAGTCTAAAGTTGGCTCTCTTCAGGCGAATGAATTTGTGACTTCACATTTAGAGATCAGTTTGCTTTTCTGATGGTCAAGGTATCATGCATAAATAGATAAGGCAAGTGGTGACCACCCAGGTCAAAGTTTGTGTATGGGGTTAGTTTTTTTTTTCACGTTCAGTTTCTTCTGGCGCCTCCTTGTCTGGTCTGTAAGGAATTGTTCCACTGTCTTGCGAAATTCGATTTGGTCTTTATACTTTAAAATTGTTTTCAGTGATTTTTTTACTCTGTGTGTGTGTGTGTGTGTGTGTGTGTGTGTGTGTGTGTAGTGAGAGTGAGAGTGAGAGAGAGATGGTCGTTGAAGTCAACACCCTGTCGCTGCTGGGTATTGAGTTCAACATCCGTCTGTATATTTACATACGCCTATGGCTATTTCGTGTTGAATGCACCGGTTCCCGTCCAATTACCAAAGTTACGCAACATCGAGCCTGGTCAGTACTTAAATGGGTGACCATTTGGGAATACCAGGTGCTGTAAACGTAAAGACCAAGAATGGTCCACCGGTCCTCCAGGCTTGAGGGTTGGGCGCAGGGCTAAAAACCTGCTCCGTAAAAAACAGTTTGTTACAGAAACAGCAACAAAACGTTGCTGCTCTATGCACCATTGGGTGTGATGGATAAATGATGATGATATTTACATACGCTCTATCCTTGGTGGTGGTTTCGACGTTCCCCAAGGATTTCTTGACGTGGCAGAAGATTCTGAACTAATGGGTATTTACATATTGCGTAAAATCAATAAAACTGACCATATAGACAGCCACGTTTTATACAAGGTTGACGGTCTGATGAATGCAGTAGATAACAGAAAGGCCAACGACACAATGCGAAAGAAACTTTTCAAGAGGCTAGCCTCCCAGAGAGTAAAATACTACGCCTCCTTGGCCTTACACTCTCGGCGGACCTCAAATGGAATGACTATATTGAATCCATTGACAAATCTGCTGCTATGAAAGTCGGCTCTCTGTGCAGGGCCCGGAAATTTTTCCCACCTGAAACTATTCTGCACATATACAAATCTACCATCCGCCCGTGTATTGAATATTGCTGCCATATCTGGTCGGGTGCCCCTGCTGCTCTCCTTGGGCTTCTTGACAAAATACAAAGGAGGATCTGTAACGTGGTTGATACTGACCTGGCAGACCGGCTGCAGCCGCTCTCACACCGGCGTGATGTAGCTTCCCTGTGCCTCTTCTACAAGTACTTTCATGGCTTCTGCTCCGATGAGCTTAGGTCACTGGTGCCGCCTAAGCATGAATTTACACGAGATACTAGATTAGCAACTAGGTCCCACCCTTTTACAGTTAAACAAATAAGATGTAACCGTAAATTCTACTCCAACAGCTTCTTTTCTCGCGCTTCCCGCCTGTGGAACTCCCTTCCACAAGTCTGCTTTCCCGACAGTTACAATCTCCAGGTGTTTAAATGTAGGGTCAATAGACACCTCCTATCACACTAACTCCCAACTATTCTCACAACACTCATCTACCCAACCCTCATTCTCGGTATCCTCACCCGCCTATCACCCACCCTCTGTTATTTCCTATATTTAACCAGCCTTTCTCCACTCTACGTAGCCCCCTGCACAGTAGTGGCAGTGACATGCCTTGCTCGGGGTGAAATGCTTATAAAAAAAAACAAAAAAAAACTGGACTTTAAAATAACGGTTGAGGTGGACAAGAAAATTTCCCAATACTTGGATGTTGAATTTGACTTCGCTGCTTGTAACGTTTCGCCTAATAAGAAACCAAACTATATCCTCAAATACACGAATACCAGAGCAAACCATTCTCTGAGTGTAATCAGGGGCATCCCCAGAAAGCTTGAATGCAGTATCTCAAGAAATTTATCCACAAATGAGATTTGCGGTCGGATGTTTTTTGTTGTGTTTTTTTTTTTTTTTAATCATTTCATCCCAAGCAAGGTGTTAACGCCACTGATGTGCAGAGGGTTACATAAGACAGTTGAAGTATTAGGTAGGAGGAGAGAGAAGTCAAAGACGAACCAGTTACAAGGGGTGGCAGAGAAAGGGCAAGAGAAGGATCTGACCACAGAAGTGAAGACAGTTGCGAAGGTAGAAAGAAAGGAAAAGAACAAGATACACGGGATGATGTAGAAAGGGCTGAAGTTAAGTGGACAAGAGACAGGAATTGACTTTGCATTTAAATTCCTGGAGGATATTGCCGTCAGGAAAGCAAGTATATGGAAGGGAGTTCCACAGGCCGTAAGCGCGAGGAAAGTAGCTGCTGGAATAGAATTGTGGTCTGCATTTGGTTGATATAACTGTAAAAGAGTGAGACCTTGTTGCCAGTCCCGAGTAAATTCTTGTGGGGGGAGCATCAGTGACCCAAGTTTGTCAGAGTAGTAGCCATGAAAATATTTATAGAAGAGACAGAGCGAAGCCACATCCCGACGATGAGAAAGATTCTGAAGAGAAGAAAATTTCTATCTTACATATCTATAAGTCTACCATCCGCCCATGATGAAAATTTTGCTACCATCCGGTGTTCCTGCTATATATGTAGAGATTCAAAGTCCAAAGAAGGATAATATTTGTCCCAGGCTGGCTCTCCTCTTCAATCACTTTCTCAACGTCGTTAAGTTGCCTCTCTGTAATCTTTTCTATAAACACATTCATGGTAATTGTTCGGATCACCTAAATCTTTAAGCGCAGTACAATATCGGCCACAAGGTCTCATCAATATACATTTAATTTGACTAGATGTAACCCTAAGTTCTTTGCTAACAGTTTCTTCTCTCGCACTTCCCGCTTATGGAATTCTCGTCCAGATCAATACTTGCTGGCCAAATTAGATCTTCAAAAATTTAAATGTAACCCCAATTATTATCGACTGTCTTCCTGATTGCTCTTCTATTGTTCTCTTTCATTAATAATGTTTTTGTTTGCATTCACTTACGCACAAATACCTTTGGGAAAGGTATTAATGCGTTCCTTCTCTCAAATTATGAGTCAAATAACAGGACAGATTGTTTTCTATAGCCTTGGCTGCCAACCAGTCTACCGCAAAAGTAATGGCAACCTACAGCGGGATAATCTTCTGCCCATTCAGTCTTTCGAGACATGATCACCCAAGCGTATCACTTATGGCACTTAACTGACTGACTGAATATAATAGTTGGAATCATGATTAAGGCTTCTACTGATCATAAAGTGGGGGATTGGTTTTCTATTGTTAGGAAGTAATAAACTGTTCCTCCATTAATTAATACGTAATAATATAATACATCTCTTCCCCCTTTACCTATGAGTTAAATAACAGGGCAGATTGGGTTCTATAGCCTTGGCTGGCAACCAGTCTACCGCAAAAAGTAATGGCAACCTACTGCGGGATAATCTTCTGCCCATTCAGTCTTTCGAGACATGATCACCCAAGCGTATCAGGTATGACTCCTAACTGACTGAAGCCCTTGTGTCTTAGTGGGTTTTTTTCTGTCTGCTTGGGTTAAATTCGGTTAAGAAAAAATATTTGTTTACTTTTTGATAGATTAAATTTATGATTACTTAAACGTTTTGACTTTATTCTGATGAAGTCTTTAGCAATTAGCTACACTCTTTTGTTCCTTTGTTTTAATTTATTTATTTTCATACAAATGAATGTTTCTTGCTCGTATTTTCTACCTTTTGTGCGCCGTGTTTTCATCACGATTTGACCGGACGTGGAGTCAGTGTGCCCTTCCTCGTTCATTAGAATCTTGATCTCGGATCATTGGTGTTGAATCAAAAAATCTGGTTGACAGACGAGCGATTGACGAGAGTAGAGACTTCAAACCGCGCGATCCCTCAAGGGATAAGACAGAGGATTTCGGTCCATGGTAGCCATCATCACCCGACGGAGGGACGTCTGACTAAGACACAGAGATTTGACAGGAGTAAGACCAAAGATAGAAACATGACGAAGTGAAAAACACACACACATACACACACACACACACACACACACACACACACACACACACACACATATATATATTTTCTGTCCAGGATTACATATATATATATATAATCCTGGACAGAAAATATATTTCCTTTTGTCATATGGACAGGTCTATTTCATCATAGGATTCATTTTTATTATTGATGTGATGTTTGGAGAATTTTCGACGTTAATCTCGAGCACGCGTGATTATAAGCGTGATCTCTCTCTCTCTCTCTCTCTCTCTCTCTCTCTATCTATCTATATCTCTCTATATATCTATCTACCTATCTATCTCTATCTATCTATTTTTATCTATCTCTATCTATCTATCTATTTTTATCTATCTATCTATCTATTTTTATCTATCTATCTATCTATTTTTATCTATCTATCTTTATCTATTTCTATCTATCTTTATCTATCTATCTATCTCTGTCTATCTATCTCTGTCTATCTATCTCTCTCTATCTCTTTTCTTTTTTGCATTCCTAAGTCTTCCTACGCATAGCTGAACGTGAAGGTTAGTTGACGATAACCGAGAAACACCGAAAAGCCTTACAAGTGATCGCGGACACACGTGTGCATATATCAAAACAAATAAAGTAATATAAAACAAACACTCGCCGCCGCTTTAGAAATCTTCTGCTTCTACGTGTCTTGTCCTTTCAGGGCGTAGGCAATCATTGCCTTCCACGTCTCCCTATCCCTGGTGGCTCTTTGCGCACTTCCTCTTGTAACATCTCACAACCCCCGTTCTGTCATCCTCCTGCTCAGGCCGTTCAAATATGTTATCCGCTGCTTTCCTCTGTCTTCGTTTCCCTCTATTTGTCCTGTTAGTATCAGGTTCTCCAAGCCCTCCTTCCTCGTTGCACTTCCCAGGCATATCAGTTGTCTCTTCCTCATGCTCAATATTAATTTCCTTTTCGTTTCCATTCTTTCCAACACCTCATCATTGCTCACATGCTCCGTCCATGATATCCGCAGCATCCTTCTGTAGAACCACATTTCAGCTGCTTCAAATTTTTCCTTCATCTTTGTTGATATTGTCCAACATTCAATGCTATATTGAAGAACTGGCATCACATAGCAATCTAGTATTCTCTTCTTTGTTTCTCGTGAAAGTTTTCTGTGTCTTAATACTTTACTCAATTTCTGGAATGCTTCCTTCGGCATGCCAATACGCCTGCGTATCTCTGTGTCTTCTGTTAGAACTCTTCCCAGGTATTTCAATTTTTGTACCTGCTTGATTTTAATATCCTCCACCTGTATTTGGTATTTTGGGTTGCTCTTTTTGTTGATGACCATGCATTCAGTTATTTTACAGTTTATTTGTAGTCCTTTCTTGTCACTCTCTTCAGCTACCTTCTGTAGGAGGTCTTGTATTTTCCTTTCCCTGTCTGCAATCAGCACTGTATCGTCTGCGTACCTTATGTTGTTCAAATTGTGGCCTCTGCCATAACATCTAGGATTTTCAAAATACTCTCGCTGTACAAGTTAAATAGATCCGGTGAAAAGACACACCCTTGTCTTACGCCCCTTTCTATCTTTGTATATCTGCTGAATTCGTTACCTGTCCGTATTCAAGCAGTTTGCTGCCATTAGAGACTCTTAATTACCCTAATATCTCTCCCAAATATGTCTAGGACGCTGAGCCTCTCCATCAGTTCTTTGTAGCGTATTTTGTCGAACGCCTTCTCATAATCGATAAAACACAGGTACAAGTCCTTCTTCATTTGTATTGCTCTTTCAGAGAGCGCCCTAATCATAAATATGGCGTTCCTTGTTCTAGTGTCTTTGACGAACCCACACTGCTCTTTATTTATCTCTGGCCTAATTCTGCTTCTTGCTTTATTCATCAGTATTCGGCCGATCAGTTTTGTGATATGACCCATTAAGCTGATAGTTCGGCGGAGTTCACACTCGTTTGCACCTGGCCTCTTAGGCAGTGCTATGAAAATCGACTCGCTTAGGTCGCCTGGTATTACACCACTATTATAAATTTCATTTATTATTTCTGTAATTTTCTCTATACCGAATTTTTCCAGGGCTACCAGCAGCTCTATTACAATGCCGTCTGGACCAACTGCTTTGTTTCTATTCAGTTTAGACATTGCAGCTTCCACTTCTGATTTCAGTATTTCCGGTCCGTCCTCATCTTTGTGCATTATCGGTTGCTTTCTCTTGTCGTGGAAGTGATCTTTTATATATCCTTCCCATCTCTGGAGTATTTTGTCCTTCTCCAACATTATCATTCCATCCTTGGATTTTATACATCCTGTTGAGGAGCGAGGTTTTTGTCCTGTCAGTTTTCTTATCTCTTTATGCATTTCTGGCATTAGGAATACACACTTGAATTCATTCTCATACATATATATATATATATATATATATATATATATATATATATGAAATGATTTGTTTGAACATTATTTTTGATCGATACTTATATTTAAGTAGATATTCTGTTTATAATTACACAGTATTATATATTTATATCTACTGGCCCAAATATTTACGGTTCTATGGCGTCACACCGCGTGATAGCGCGAAATGACAACAGAACCATGTATTCAAATGCAATGTAATGTGTTATAACCGGACTTAAATTTGAATTTGCATTTGAATACATGGTTCTGTTGTCATTTCGCGCCATCACGCGGTGTGCCTCATAGAACCGCTTTGCAAATTTGCGAACTGCGTTTGTTATTTTTGGTAACTATTGCCGTTGCCTAGCGGAGTTTTATGTCAACACAAGATAAAATCGTCGGTGATTGTGGATATTATTGTATTACCGTCTTAATAACCTCTCTGAAGATGGCTCATGTGAGCCGAACGCTTAGAACCAAAAGTAAAACAACCAAAGTAATAAAAAATTATCCAAATTAAAGCCAAAATACGACGTTTAAAACGGCTCATGATTAACCATAATAGGCATTCATTGTCACTTATGTTTGACAGTATATGTTTAGAAAATTATTTGTTGCCTCGATACATTATATATATATATATATATATATATATATATATCAGTAAGTTTTTTGCCTTCCGCGTTTTTACTCGGTGAGTTTTCGAGACGTGTTCAAAGGTAAATTTACAGTTATATATATATATATGTGTGTGTGTGTATGTATGCAGGTATATATATATATATATATATATATATATATATATATATATATATCAGTAAGTTTTTTTCCCCTCCGCGTTTATACTCGGTGGGTTTTTTTTGAGACGTGTTCAAAGATAAATTTACAGTTTATATATATAGATATATATAGATGTAGCTATATATATATATATATATATATAGATGGAGCAATATATATATATATATATATAGATGGATAGCAATATATATATATATATATATATATAGATGGAGAATATATATATATATATATATATAGATGGAGCAATATATATATATATATATATATAGTGGAGCAATATATATATATATATATATATAGATGGAGAATATATATATATATATATATATATAGATGGAGCAATATATATATATATATATATATATATATAGATGGAGCAAAATATATATATATATATATATATATATATAGATGGAGCAAAATGGCTGACATCTATTTTTTCTTCTTCTTATATGCCGTGTGTCTACAAGACGTGGACGATCATGGCTTTCCACAACTTCCTATCTTCTAGGAAGTATTAGCTGAAAATTCAAGTAAGCTCAGCCTACGCCACAATAAATTGAAGAATACTTCTAGCAATGTCGAAAGCTCGTAATAAAGAGGCTAATGGAACAATAAGTTAAAGAAATAGCAGTCAAAGAAAAAGAGCGAAAAGTCTCTGCAGGACTTTGGCGATCATGACTCTTCACGACTTCCAGTCTTCGAGGAGGATTAATTACCTGACAAATCAAATAGGCTTGACAGGGCGCCAAAGTAAATGATTTTAATAAAACACATTTAAACACATCTAAACTTATTTATAAATGGAAATTTGTCTGTGTGTGTGTGTGTGTGTGTGTCCGTTACCTATAGACTCCGAAACGGCTGAACCGATTTTCTTGAAAATTTACACAGTTGTACGATAAGCGTCTGCGAGTGTTCTTAGCTAGGTTTTGTGTCGAGGTACTTCAGATAAATATCGAAAGTCGATAATTGAAAAAAATGGAGTGGTCCGATTTTAATCAAATTTGATACACTCATAGACAAAGACATAAGAAGCGATATTCAGACGTTTCGAGGTTGCAGTTCTTACAATAGTGCAGAAAATCGATAATATATATATACATACATACATAAAGGGCAAGATGTTTGTGTGTGTCTATTTATCTGCCTGTATGTCTGTAGTTTTTAACCCTTTTATTTTAGTTTTTGCTTCGGGTTTGGCTCTAAGTATGTATAATTGTAGTTCTTAGTCTCAGTCATGATACCATTTACTCAGAGGACTTATTTAGCCTTCAAAATTCAGTTTATAACGAAAAAGATTTATTTGATATCGATACCAGGAAATCAAAATTTGACTTACATCCATTCATTTTTCTTTCAGTCTACGGTTTCGCTTTAACTGGAAACAACTATTGCTTTTTAGTCTTTCGTGCCATCGTCCAAAGTGTCTGAGCTCCAGGACCATGGATTAGTTTTAAAGCTTTCATTACACCCGAGCATCGCCAGGCTATACTGCTAGTCACTCAATATGTCCCAGGCCTGACACATATAAAAAATCCATATGCTTTTTCTGAAGTACTAACCTTCAAATGGCACGTGACAAAATTTGGGCCCAACTGGATTATTAGTTTACAAATTACAGTTATTTAAGTGAAGCTGATGTTGGAAATT
The DNA here is from genome assembly GCA_037127315.1 of Ascarosepion bandense. Taxonomy (NCBI): domain Eukaryota; kingdom Metazoa; phylum Mollusca; class Cephalopoda; order Sepiida; family Sepiidae; genus Ascarosepion; species Ascarosepion bandense. The sequence goes on from JBBBDQ010000558.1 coordinate 222,778, forward strand.
TTCGAAACAATGGAAAAACTCTGAATTTCGTGTATTGATAAAGCATTGCTTTCTGATGAGAAAAAATAACGTTCAAGCAAAGCAATGGCTTGATAAGTGTTATTCGGACTCTGTTCCATCAGAAACAATGGTTAAGAGGTGGTATACTGACTTTAAACGCGGTCGAACAGATACAAATGATGCTGAACGATCACGTAGCAAACTTGTTTTGGCCGATCGTAAATTAAAGTTGCGTGAGAGGAGTTGAACATAAGAAGGCAGTGTATTCACCATTTTACATGAACATTTGTCAAAGAGAAAGCCGGGCTTAAAGTGGATGCCGCATTTGCTTACAGTTGATCAAAAACAACAACGCGTTGACGATTCAGAGCGTTGTTTGCGGCTGTTTCGACGCAACAAGAAGGAGTTTTTGCGTAAATATGTGACAACGGATAAAATATGGATCCACTACTTCCCTCCGGAATCAAATGAATGGACAACAGCAAGTGAAAGCCGTCCAAATGACCCAAGACGCAAACATCTGTAGGCAAGTTTTTGGCCTCCGTATTTTGGGATGCGCAAGGTATTCTGTTCATCGATTACCTTGAGAAAGGAAGAACCATCAATAGCGAATATTATATAGCATTATTGGCGCGTTTGAAGGAAGAAATAACCAAAAACGGCCGCAAATGAACAGGAAAAAGTGATCTTTCTCCAAGACAAGTCACCGTGTCACAAGTCGATCGCAAGAATGGCAAAACTACATTGCACTTCGAATTTCTTCCGTATTCACCCTATTTTTCAGATATGTCAACCAGCGACTACTGGCTGTTTGCAGACTTCAAAAGAATGCTTCAGGGAAAGAGGTTTAGCTCCAGTGAAGATGTGATAACGGAAACTGGGGCGTATTTTGAAGCCCAAGACAAATCGTTCTGCAAAAAAGGCATCAAATTGTTAGACAGGCGTTGGAATCGGTGCATCGTCCTAGAAGGAGACTATGTTGATGAATAAAGTCGAATTTTGCCTAAAAGTTGTTTCTTTATTAGTTAGGCCCGGGTCGTGCTGAGTGATGTGATAGCACCGTTACCTGATCGGAATAAGGTGCTAATGGGACCAGAGAGGAAAGAGGAGTCAATGAAATATCTTACTCTGTGTGTCGTGTCTGTACAGGTCATGATCGATCATCGCTCTCCACAACTTCCTATCTTTTGGGGAGGATTCAAAAAACAAAGAAAGCGTGCGATAATGGAAGCAGTTGGGGATAAAACAACAAACATTAACAAAGAGAAAAGTCAACTTAACAGAACGAGTTATTTGTGTCCTTAAAGTGGCTTACCAATTCCTGATGTTAGTGGCCCATGTTCTAACCTCTTTTCATCTTCAGGGCGCTGGCGATCATGGCTCTCTACAATTTTCTGTCTTTTCTGGCTCTAAAAAGTTTTTTTTTCTTGCTATCGTTCCCAGTCCCTTTTCTCTTACCCATTATGGAAGTTGTTAATTATATTTTTTAGATTTGTATGGAATTCCAGTTGAATTCATTGCATTCACTTACGCACAAATACCCTTGGGAAAGGTATTATTCCGTCTCTCCTCTCCAGTTACAGGTTAAATAACAGGATACATTGGGTTCTATAGCCTTGGTTATTCGAATTGTATTCGAAATCAAGTTGAAATCATTGTATTCACTTACGCGTAAATACCCTTGGGAAAGGTATTAATCAGTCTCTTCCCTCCAGTTATGAGTTAAACAACAGGTCAGACTAGGTTCTATAGCCTTGGCTATTCGAATTGTATTCGAAATCAAATTGAAATCATTGTATTCACTTACGCACAAATACCCTTGGGAAAGGTATTAATCAGTCTCTTCTCTCCAGTTATTGGTTAAATAACAGGACAGATTGGGTTCTATAGCCTTGGCTATTCGAACTGTATTCGATATCATGTTGAATTCATTATAGTTGCTTACGCGCAAATTACCTAAGGAAAGGTATTAATCCGTCTTTTCCCTTGAATTATGGGTTAAATAACAGGACAGATTTGGTTCTATAGACTTGCCTAGCAACCAGTCGGCCACAGAAAGTACTGCGGGATAAACTTCTGCTTAGTCAGACATGTCTCTTTCGAGACATGATCGCCAAAAGCGTGTATCACCTATGGCACTTATCTGACTGACTGAATATAATAGTTGGAATCATGATTAATGCTTCTAAGTTCACAAAGTTGGGGATCGGTTTTCTGTTGTTATGAAAAAGTAAACTGATCCCCCTTAATTAATATGTAATAATATAATACATCTCTTTTCTCCCTGGCTATGAGTTAAATAGTAGGATAGTTTAAGTACTAAAACCTTGGTTGGTAACCAGTCTACCACAGAACCTAATGGCAAACTACTGTGAGATAATCTTCTGTCTAGTGAGTTATGTCTCTTTCGAGACATGATCGACTAAGCGTGCATCACGTATGGCACTTAATTGACTGACTGAATATAAGAGTTGAAATCATGATTAAGGCTTCTACTGGTCATAAATGGGGGATCCGTTTTCTATTGTTATGAAATAATAAACTGATCACCCAACTAATGACTACGTAATAATATAATACATATGTTATCCCTCTGGTTATGAGTCAAATAGTAGGACAGATTGGGTTCTATAGCCTTGGTTGGTAACCTGTTTACCGCAGAAATGGTAAACTACTGCGGGGTAGTCTTCTGCCTAGTCAGTCATGTCACTTTCGAGACATGATCGCCCAAGTGTGTATTACTTATGGTACCTAAGTGACTGACTGATGGATTGTATATAGTAGATTCACAGTTGAAAAGTTTTTGCCTTTGATGCATACAACAAACTTAATAAGATATGGAGTTATAACCTCCCACGTTCCTTAAAAGTTAGAAATTTCGAAGTATTGCTTGAGCCGGTCCTTTTCTATGGTTCAGAGATTGTCTGCTCATTTGGAGAAATGACTTGATAGAACTTATACCAAAATGCCGAGAAAGATCCTAAGCAATAGCTGGAGATCCCGCCCATCATTGACCTGCCTCTACGGAGGTATAACACGGTTATCTCTAAAACTTCAAGTGAAAACGGCTGCAATTTGCTGACCACGGTTATCGGGCACAGAACGAGGTGATCTCGCCCTTGCTTCTTTTTGCATCCGTCGGAATTTGTTGTATCATGAAAACTGACGTATCCACACAAATTGCCAGAAATCCAGGGCTGGATAGCAGAGATCTGAGTATAGCAATGCTTGATCGTGTTGTGTAAGGTAGGTTTGAATTTCCTACCAATCATAGGTTAGACGGTCTACGGCTATATTGTGTTGAATACACCGGTTCTCGTTCGATCATTGAAGTTAAGCAACATCGAGCCTGTTCAGTAAACGGGTAACCGTTTGGGAATACCTGGTGCTGTAAACGTAACAACCAAAAATGGTTCACCGGTTCTCCAGATTTGGGGGTTGGGCGCAAGGCTAACAACCCTGCCCCCATAAAAAAACAGTTTGTTACATAAATAATAAAAATTTGCTGCCTGACACACCATTGGGTGCAAGGGATGAGATGATAATGATAGATTAGACTCATGGTTCCCGACCCCGGGGTAAATTACCCTAGTGGGGTAATGAGCCCATAATTTGGGGGTAATGGATGTTTGGTTTGGGGAGAGGCAATCAGCTTATAATTTGTGCCAAATGATTTACAAGACAGCATTTCAAGGAAGTATTCCCCCTACACCAATCTCTCTTAAAGTATCTTTCTTTCAAACTTCTTAGAAACTTAGTAAGTACTTTCCAAACTTGAATAATTCCAAAAATGAATAGGTAAGATATGAGTGAGTGAAGATATCATTTCTGATGACGACTATTCAGCAAAATAAGAATTTCTCACACTAAGGATGAACAATGCATGGAAGCTTTTGTTCGAGACCAAGTCTAGTCTAGATACCTTTTGGATCTCTCGTCTGCAGGATATAAAAACATTAGCCTCAACAAATTCTCATAGGATTTTCAACCACTTATCTATGTGAACAAGCTTTTTCTACTGTCCCGGGAATGAAAACTAAGAAACGTATCAGATTCAACGTGGCAAACGACGCCCGAATAGCCCTTTCAGTCACAAAGCCAAGAATAAATAAACTGGCACAGGCAATACAATCTCAACACTCACATTAACCCTCTAGGGCCATTCGTATCATATTTGATACAGTATGAAAACAAGCCTTGAAAGAAATATTTTCCTGAAAAATTTTTTAAGAGAAATATTTTATAAATTTCAAATGAAAGCAGTACTGACTGCTCAGTCAATGAATACCAAATGTTTCCTTATAGGGAAATACTAAATGTTTCCTTATAGGGAAATACTGTATCAAATATGATACAAATGGCCCTAGAGGGTTAAGAATCACGGCTAGGTTACGGCTACTATATCTCTGATTGTTATAGATTGGTACTAATGTATTGGATAATTTCCATTAACTTTGTCTGCTTTTGATGTACGAAAATATAATTACTTCTTTTTCTATATTATGGGTATTTGTTCATTGGGGTAATGGATAATAGTGAAATTGTATTTTGGGTAATCGCAGCAAAAAGGTTGGGAACCGTTGGGTTAGACGAAGGATGATAATGATCTTTCTTGCTGATTTCCTTTATCTACTCTTGCTTTTAATGTGCATTGTGAGTGCTAATTTTTCCAAGCCTTCTTTCTTCATTATTGTCGGAAATAACGAGGACTTACCAGGGTGAGGTAACCGTGTCTGTAATATGGAGGTTCTAGAGCGGGCACGAGTACCCCATTATCTGCGCATTTATAGCCACCTTTCAGAAGTGGCAGGCGGAGGGGAAGGTGGAGGTTACATAATAAAAGACCTTCCCCTCGTTAGTATTAGGCGGTCTACTTTTTAACATTAATCCATTTGTTAGCTGACCTAAGCGGTGAGGGTCACAGGGAAGGACATTTTCTTTAGCAACCAGCTTACTTTGATAATTGGAGTAGATAGATATATCTATCGCCCGGTTCACACTCCACCCTCATCTATTCAACAGGTTAAGAGGCTCATCCCTTGTTCTCTGTTTAGGATGTGGTTTTCGGCTTTCTCTTTTTCAATCTTTTCACTATTACGTAGCCCCTGCACATCAGTGGCGTTACCGCCTTGCTGGGGGTGATACGATTAAAAAATAAAATAAGTCGAATTAATCTTCGACATTAAAAATTTCAAGTCTTTCGGATTGTAATAAGAAGTGCGTTTTCTTTAAAACTTATTCGTTGCTTACAGTTTCCGTCCATGATATTGACATCTTCCAGAAGAACCAAATCCTCGTATTCACTTCATCTATGTAGAAATCGTTCAGCATTAACTTCAACCAAAAAAAACAAAAAAAAAATTGATATTCGATAACCGTTACTGATTTTAAATAAATCCATATACTTGTAGAACTGGCGCAAGCCAATCTTCTCTTATATTAGAAAAGAAAAGAAAAACAGCATTATACATTGTCCAGCATTTGTAGCCTCGTAATCGTTACAACATTTCAACCTTTACACCCTCCGAAAAACATTTAGGTTTGGGAATGGACGCCATACGTCTATAGCAGTTCTAATAAAAGTGAAGCTTCAGTGCTTGCAGTCAAGGTGTGAGGAACAGCATCAGCACTCATTTGCGTCAAGTTCTCAACACAAAATGGCGTAGTGGACTAAAGCGTTGGTTCGAGAATTTCAAGAAAATAATACAGCGGGTCTATTCTGAGGACCTTAAATGTTATGCCAGGATTTGTCATTGGATGCCACAATTTGAACAACATAAGGTACGCAGACACGGAAAGGAAACTACAAGACCTCCTACAGAAGGTAGCTGAAGAGAGTCACACACAAAAAAAGACGACAAATAAACAGCAAAAAAACCGAATGCATGGTCGTCAGCAAAAAGAGCAGCCCAAAATGCCAAATACATGTGGGGGATACTAAAGTCATACAGGTACAAAAATTGAAATGCCTGGGAAGTCAGTCAGTTAAATGCCATACGTGAAACACGCTTGGGCGATCATGTCTCGCAAGAGACATGACTGACTGGGCAGAACATTATCCCGCAGTAGGTTGCCATTGCTTTCTGCGGTAGACTGGTTGCCAGCCAAGGCTATAGAAGCCAATCTGTCCTGTTATTTAACCCATAACTGGAAGGAAGAGACGGACTAATACCTTCCCCAAGGGTATTTGCGCGTAAGTAAATGCAATGAATTCAACTGGAATTCGAACTCGGTTCCCCGATTTCTCGTTCCGAGCCGATATCCACTGCACCACAACGCACATCCGCCTGGGAAGTATTCTAACAAAATACGGAAAGTGCGACACAGAGATCCAAAGGCGAATTGGCATGGCGAAGGACGCGTTCCAGGAGCTGAGAAGAGTATTAAGAAACAGGACAATTTCGCTAGAAACAAAGAAGAGATTACTGGATTGCTATGTGATGTCAGTTCTTTAATATGGCAGTGAATGTTGGACAATATCAACAAAAATGAAGGAAAAACTTGAAGCAGCTGAAACGTGGTTCTACAGAAGCATACTGGATATAATGTGGGGGATCAGTTCTATATTACAATCAATATATAAACTGACCCCTCACTTTGTGATCATAGCAGTTTCTATACATTTATATTCCTGAGATCCAAAAGCACTAGGATGCATTCCAGGAGCTGAGAAGAGTATTAAGAAACAGGACAATTTCAATAGAAACAAACAAGAGAGTACTGGATTGCTATGTGATGTCAGTTCTTCAATATGACAGTGAATGCTGGACAATATCAACAAAAATGAAGGAAAAACTTGAAGCAACTGAAATGTGGTTCTACAGAAGGATGCTGCGAATATCATGGATCGAGCATGTGAACAATGATGAGGTTTTGGAAAGGATGCAAATGAAAAGAAAGTTAATACTGAGCATCAGGAAGAGACAGCTAAAGTTTCTGGGACATGCAATGAGGAAGGAGGGCTTGGAGAACCTGATACTCACAGGTCAGATAGAGGGAAAAAGAGACAGAAGAAAGCAGCGGATAACATATTTGAAGGGCCTAAGCAAGTGGATGACAGAACGAGGGTTACTAAGAGCCACCGGGGATAGGAAGACGTGGAAGGCAATGACTGCCTACGTCCTGAAAAACAAGACACATACAATCAATCACTGAGGTATATTATCGTCGTTCCTTGCGTAATGCCTCAATTGGAAGTCATGAGTTATCTCCCTCTAACCCTGCAAGTTACTTGCTCACCATTGTCTTAGCCTAGTATTGAACTCACAACTCTTTGGGTCAACTCACAGGAACTCATCAACCTCTATATCTGCTGTGATATATCCCAGTGATTGTGATAAAGAGTTCGGTTCGAAATTCCTTGCACCTGAAGATGGCTGAAGCGTACAACGGCCGAAAAGTCTTACAGATGGCAAAGAAGATGAGGACAATAGTCCGAGTAATGTAAATACTATTAATCAGTTTGTTCGATCAAATCTCATCAAGGTTAAACTTGATCGATGTTTGTGCTATAAACGGAGATTACTTCATTACTGACAGAATGGCGCAGGAATGGTTTTACATTTTCAATGAGGGGAAGTCCGAACTCACACTCTTCTGACGGTTCTGCTCGATGAGAACCAATACTGATCGAGAAAACGTCCTCTTTGGAGTCGGTATCACAGAGCAATGGAACTTCTCAGTCCCCACTTTATTGTCTTTCTAGTCCAAAACTGTCTCCGCGTCTTTGTGGGTGATGAATTAGCTTTCATCCTACAACCTCTTTCCCACAGAAGAAACGCGGCAAGCCTGTCGCTACCCTATTACTATTTCAATGGAAAATATTCAGACGAGCTATATTATTTAGTTCTACCAGTTCTAACCTCCACGACTCGGACTGACCATTCCACACACACGGCAGATATGTTGTGAACAGATTTGACTTCATTACTAACAGATTGGCAGAGAAATGGTTTTCCATTTTCAAGGAGGGGAAATTCGAACTCACACTCTTTTAACTAACCTGTTCTGCTCGATGAAAATCAATAGTAATCGGGAAAACATCCTCTTTGGAGTCGGTGTCACAGAGCAATGCTTCGCGGAAAGAAGCTGGGTGGAACTTACTTCTCACCAATGGAATACTGATGGAATGAGGGTAGTTTGCTACAATGGAGGTGGCATGGCAGGCTATAACCGTGAAGCTTAGAGCAGTTGGAATTCAAGAACGTAGTCTGTGTGATCACTTTCCATAGAAATAGCGACAGAGAAGTGAGAGGCTTGCGATGTTTCGTTTATGGGATAGAGTTTACAGAGTGGAAAATAGCTTGTCATCCACAAGTACGCGGAGACAATTCTAGACTCTGTCTAGGCACAAAAGTAAAGACTGTGCAGCTCCAATGCGGATATTGCGTCAGTACTACATTTTTAGCGTGATCTGTTTCTTGTAAAGGTAAAGGATTGCAAGAGGAGTTAGGTACTTTCTGAAGCTATACAGTTCATGTGCATTGTGGTGCTGGGATGCGCGTGGTGGTGCAGTGGATATCGACTCGGAAAGATAAATCGGGGAGCCGAGTTCGAATTCCTGTTGAATTCCGTCCATTCACTTACGCGCAAATACCCTTGAGAAAGCTATTAAATTGTCTCTTCCCTCGAGTTACGGGCTAAATAACAGGACAGATTAGATTAATCCATCTCTTCCTTCCAGTTATGGGTTAAATAACAGGACAGATTGGGTTCTATAGCCTTGGTCGGCAACCAGTCTACCGCAGAAAGCAATGGCAACCTACTGCGGGATAATCTTCTGCCCAGTCAGTCATGTCTCTTTCGAGACATGATCGCCCAAGCGTGTATCACGTATGGCACTTAACTGACTGACCATTCTTCCAGAGTGCTCAATCAGGGTGTGAGAGCGTAAATAGTCATCCGCAGACAGATCTGCCTCGCTGCACCACTGCCCACCAGTACGGTTAGACTCCGACTTTCTAACCCAGGATTGAAACCGTATATACGCAGAAAGTAATGATAACCTACTACGGGATAATCTTCTGCCTAGTCAGTTATGTCTCTTTCGAGACATGATCGCCCAAATGTGTATCACGTATGGCACTAAACTGACTGACTGAATATAATAGTTGAAATAATGATTATGGCTTCTACTGGTTATAAAGTGTGGAATCGGTTTTCTATTGTTATGACGTAATAAACTGATCCCTCACTAATTACTACGTAATAATATAATACATCTCTCTTCCCTCTAGCTATGAGTCAAATAACAGAACAAATTGGGTTCTATATCCCTGGCTGGCAACCAATCTACCGTAGAAAGCAATGGCAACTTACTGCGGGATAATCTTCTGCTCAGTCAGTCATGTCTCTTTCGAGACATGATCGCCCAAATGTGTATCACGTAACTGACTGACTGACACGGAATTGTTTTTTTTTTCAACGATGGATCGTGCGTACGAATTCCAACTAAGGCGTGGGTTGAGTTTTGAGGTGCAGTTCAGTCAAAACTGTTTGACGTGTCAGCTTATTAATCCTCCCCACAAAAGTTGGGAAGTTGTGGGGAACCATGATCACTGCGACACATAGAAGAAGACTTTTCGCGCAATCTTCTTGACGACTCTTTCTTTCATCTCCTGTCTCATCAGAGCTTTATTACGACCGGCCAGAGTCGCTACAATTATTCTTGAATTCATTTCGGCAATTATTCTTCAATTCATTTAGTCAAGCTTATTTGATTTGTCAGTTAATTAATCCTCTCCAAAAGATAGGAAGTTGTCGAGAGCCGTGATCCCGTAGCTTCTAAAGGTACACAGCACAGGATAGACCATGGCAGTTGCATAGACCACGTGACACGCTCTTTCTCCTCTGTGTTACCTTACGTTCTTGTTCTTTCTTTGCTAATGTTTGCCATTTCATCCTTTTTCGGCTTCCATCATTGCACGCTTTCTTCGACTGCTCTTTCTTTCTTTTCTCGTCCAATCAGCGCCTTATTATAAGCAGTCAGAAGTGCTAGAATTATTTTTCAATTCATTTATTTAGGCGTCCAGTCAAGCCTATTTGACTTGTCAGTTAATTAATCCTCCCCCAAAAGATGAATGCGTTTCTCTTCAATCAATCTGCCAAGTATCTATCTCCGCACAGTGTCGTTCTTTGCATAAACAAAGCCGTTTTGGATCCAACTCATTCTTTATCTGCCTGACAGCTTCCCGCAGATTATTATTACACGCATCTAACAAAAGAGTGACTCGGTACCGGAGGGTTTTATTGCCCCTCCACACCCTGAGAGTAGAACCGGAAACTACCAGCGCCCTCTTAAGGGCTGTCATCTGAGAGACGTAAATATGTGGACCACTGATTAGGCTTTTTTGAAGTAGAAGCAGAGTCAGTACCAATGAAGGTTAGTGATTCCGTTTATCGTTTGCGTATGGAATCCTTGCTTAGTCCGACAGAAAAAAGACAGAAGAGATCTAATTAATAATCGCCTACGGGAATAATTTATCTAAGATAGACTTGCGAGATGTACCCTGGGTGGATATTTAAACATATTAGATTGTTCCAATGCAATACAAGGTAAGAATAGTGGGACAATCAAGATTATTTCTGCACCGGTCACAATTACACCAAATCAACCTGGTTGTTTTGTTTTTTTTACAGATTGGAGTGTTGCATTTAATTAATCGCTAGAGATTAGAGAGTTGTATCTGATTAGTTGTACAGATTTGATGGTTGCATATGATTGGTCCTACGGATTGGATGGTTGGATCTGATTGGTTGTACAGACTGAATGGTTGAATGTGATTGGTCCTACGGATTGGTAGGTTGCATCAGATTGGGTCTACATATTAAATGTTTGGATTTAATTAGTTTTGTGGTTTGGAGAGTTGCGTCATTTTGATTGTACAGATTGGTTTGTTGCATTTGATTGGTCCTACGGATTGGATGGTTGGATCTGATTAGTTGTACATATTGGATGGTTGTATTTGATTGGTTCTACACATTGGTTGGTTGGATCTGATTGGTTGTACAGACTGAATGGTTGAATGTGATTGAGCCTACGGATTGGAATGATGCCTTTGTTTGGTCGTACAATTGTATGGTTGTATTTGATTGTTTTTGCGGATGGGTGGATTGAATTTAATTTGCTATACAGTTTAGATGGTTGCATTTGATTGATCCTACGGATTGAAGGCATACATTTTATTGGTCGTAAAGATTGGAAGGCTGAATTTGATTGGCTGTAAATATTGAAATATTAAATTTAATTGATTATAGATGTTTAAAATGTCAGGTCTAAGCGTATATATATATATATATATATTTAGTATATCGAGGCAGCAAGTAATTTTCCAGACATATGCTATTAAATATGAGAGACAATGAATGTCTATTATGTTTAATCATGAGCCGTTCTAAACGTCGTATTTTTGCTTTAATTTCGGTTGAAAATAAAGACAAAAATTCTCCAACATTTGGATAATTATTTATTGGTTTTCTTCTAAGCTTTCGGCTCACATGAGCCATCTTCAGAGAGGTAGTTTAAACTGAAATATTATAAAATCCACCATCACCGACGATTTTATTTTGTGTTGACATAAAACTCCGCTTGGCAACGGCAATAGTTACCAAAAATAATAAACGCAGTTCTTAAGTTTGCGATGCGGTTTTATGACGTCACACCGCGGGATAGCGCGAAATGACAACAAAACCATCTAGTCAAATGCAATGTAATATGTTATTTCCTGTTTTAAAGTTGATTTTATTGAGTGTTGGTTGTTTTGATTTGATGTACATGGCCTCCAATATCTGCAGGTTCCTCTTACTGTGTGTATGAGTAAGGATCACCGTATTGTTGACCAAAATCTGTCTGATATTACCTACATGTTTATGTTTTTCAGAGAAATGTTGTTTAATAGTACTCTGATCAGAAAGATGACATGTAAGTCTACGGGAGAGCGTGGTTGTGGTAAAACCAATATATGTACTAGGTTTTTGAGTAGTATCAGAGATGCAATCTCTGAATGGGCATGTAAATTGGTACACTACATTGGTTTTTTGTAAAATTTAGTTTAGTGCCTGTTGGGTTATTATAGACTATGAGGTCAATTGTTTTAAACTTTTTATAATATATAATGAGTTTAATTTGATTATTACTTTCGACTGGTTTAACATTTCTACGTATTATGTTTTTGAGAGTTTTTTAATTATAAACAAGATGAAAAAACTCTCAAAAACATAATACGTAGAAATGTTAAACCAGTCGAAAGTAATAATCAAATTAAACTCATTATATATTATAAAAAGTTTAAAACAATTGACCTCATAGTCTATAATAACCCAACAGGCACTAAACTAAATTCTTTACAAAAAACCAATGTAGTGTACCAATTTACATGCCCATTCAGAGATTGCATCTCTGATACTACTCAAAAACCTAGTACATATATTGGTTTTACCACAACCACGCTCTCCCGTAGACTTACATGTCATCTTTCTGATCAGAGTACTATTAAACAACATTTCTCTGAAAAACATAAACATGTAGGTAATATCAGACAGATTTTGGTCAACAATACGGTGATCCTTACTCATACACACAGTAAGAGGAACCTGCAGATATTGGAGGCCATGTACATCAAATCAAAACAACCAACACTCAATAAAATCAACTTTAAAACAGGAAATAACATATTACATTGCATTTGACTAGATGGTTTTGTTGTCATTTCGCGCTATCCCGCGGTGTGACGTCATAAAACCGCATCGCAAACTTAAGAACTGCGTTTATTATTTTTGGTAACTATTGCCGTTGCCAAGCGGAGTTTTATGTCAACACAAAATAAAATCGTCGGTGATGGTGGATTTTATAATATTTCAGTTTAAACTACCTCTCTGAAGATGGCTCATGTGAGCCGAAAGCTTAGAAGAAAACCAATAAATAATTATCCAAATGTTGGAGAATTTTTGTCTTTATTTTCAACCGAAATTAAAGCAAAAATACGACGTTTAGAACGGCTCATGATTAAACATAATAGACATTCATTGTCTCTCATATTTAATAGCATATGTCTGGAAAATATATATATATATATATATATATATAGTCATCCGCAGACAGATCTGCCCCGTTGCACCACAGCCCACCAGTACGGTTAGACTCCGACTGCTTTCTAACCCAGGATTGAAACCCGACCGAATTGGCGTCAGTCGGCGATTCTACCTCTGGGCTATGGGCGTTCGGTGGAAGAATGCAGAACTTTTTAGCGCATATATTATCATTATACGCGCCCAATAGCCAGAGTGCCCTAATTAATTTTACTGAATGAGCGATGCGTACATGCCAGAGTAGCTACTGTTTTTCAAAGTCTACCATTCTTCCGTTGTGTGTTGTGGTACAGTGTATATTCGCTCGGAACGAGAAACCGGGGAGCCGAGTTCGAATTCCAGTTGAATCCATTGTATTCACTTACGCGCAAATACCCTTGGGAAAGGTATTAATCCGTCTATTCCTTCCAGTTATGGGTTAAATAACAGGACAGATTGGGTTCTATAGCCTTGGTCGGCAAGCAGTCTACCGCAGAAAGCAATGGCCACCTACTGCGGGATAATCTTCTGCCCAGTCAATCATGTCTCTTTCGAGACATGATCGCCCAAGCGTGAATCACGTATGGCACTTAACTGACTGACTGACCATTCTTCCAGAGTGCTCAATCAGAGTGTGAGAGCGTAAATAGTCAACCGCAGACAGATCTGCCCCGCTGCACCACTGCCCACCAGTACGACGGTTAGACTCCGACTTTCTAACCCAGGATTGAAACCGTACATATATATATATATATATATATATATATATATATATATATATATATATATATTTATTGATATACGTAATTACCATAAAGTAGCACTAATATTGAAGACTAATGTCCGAAAAATCAATGCTAACCTATTAGTAAATAAATCGTCAATAACTCAAACTCCCCTTTTAACCTCGTAGGTTAAAAGGGGAAGAAAAAAGAAACAAACCAAGCACAAGAACAAAGGGTCAAGAGCTTGTTTGAAAGAAAAAAATAACCCCAAGACGAAAACCTTAACAGAAAAGTGCTCAAAACGAAAGTACGAAAGTTGAGCAAAAATACAATATTCTGAACCTAAAAGTGAGCCAACACCGACCGCGATTTCACGCAACGGATCGTCAGGGCCAGGCTCACTTTTACGTTTCGTATATATATATATATATATATACTGTGGAACAGACTCTTAAGATTATGTTTGCCCGACCAATCTTTAAGTCTAGAGCTAATTGTTATTTAACCAGTTGTCGCCCAGGAGGATGGAACGATATAAATTTTAATTTGTTTTAACCTCTGACCTTCTTCAGGTGTTTGTGAATTTGGATAAACTCCAGAGAATTTTGAACTGAATTCTTTGTTTGATCTCTAAGGGTTGGTGCGGTGGATATCGCCTCGGAACGACAAAAATCGGGGAGCCGAGTTCGAATTCCAGTTCAATTCATGGCATTCACTTACGCACAAATACCCTTGGGAAAGGTATTAATCCGTCTCTTTCCTCCAGTTATGGGTTAAATAATGGAACAGATCGGTTCTATAACCTTGGCTGGCAACCAGTCTATCGCAGAAAGCAATGGAAACCTACTGCTGGATAATCATCTGCTCAATCAGTCATGTCTCGAAAGAGACATGATCGCCCAAAGCGTGTATCACGTATGGCACTTAACTGACTGATAAGGGTATATTATGTTGGTTTTGATATCCCTGTCTACGGATATCTCGTGTTGTTATGAAACGATCAGTTAGTGAATTAACGTGTTGCATTGTGAATTTTAGTGGTATAGTGACTGAATTCAATCCCTGGTCTGGCTCATACAGATTTAAATTATGTAAACCTTAAGCTCTGATTTTGGAGGAGTGGTTGTACTTTCAGTGAAGCCTTTGCTTGGATCATTAGGATTCAAACTCACGTGGAACTCATATATACGATTATATCAAGTGGAAAACATATATACTATTATATCAAGTCGAACTCATATATCAAGTGGAACTCATATATACAATTATATCATTATTAACTCATATATACGATTATATCAAGTGGAACTCATATATACGATTATATCAAGTGGAACTCATATATACGATTATATCAAGTGGAACTCATATATACGATTATATCAAGTGGAACTCATATATACAATTATATCATTATTAACTCATATATACGATTATATCAAGTGGAACTCATATATACGATTATATCAAGTGGAACTCATATATACGATTATATCAAGTGGAACTCATATATACGATTATATCAAGTGGAACTCATATATACGATTATATCAAGTGGAACTCATATATACGATTATATCAAATGGAACTCATATATACGATTATATCAAATGGAACTCATATATACGATTATATCTAGTGGAACTCATATATCAAGTGGAACTCATATATACAGTTATATCAAGTGGAACTCATATATCAAGTGGAACTCATATACAATTATATCTATTGGAACTCATATATACGATTATATTATTATTAACTCATATATACAATTATATCAAGTGGAACTCATATATACAATTATATCAAGTGGAACTGGTATATCAAGTGGAACTCATATATACGATTATATCAAGTGGAACTCATATATACTATTATATCAAGTGAAACTCGTGTATCAAGTGGAACGCATATATACGATTATATCAAGTGGAAGTCATATATGCGAGTCATCACCGAATGGGCTGGTTTGTTGAAACGCTCCTGAACGTATATGACACGTCTTACAATGTTCTGTCTTTTCAGAAGTTAGACTTAAAATGTAATATTGCTACTAATGGTTGACGGCAGCAGCCCCGGGCCCTCTATTTCCAGGCTTGAGAGATTTCAAAAGCGTCAATGGATTCTTGTGGGTGATTAATTATTTACAACCTCTTTCCCACAAACGAAACTTCTCTAGCCTTTCCTACATTATTTACATGGAAGATGTTCCGTAATTTCCGCCAGTTCAGACCTTTACATCTAAAACCTGCCATGCCACGTAGAAAGAATTGAATCCTCCTTATTTATTTGTTATTCCATTCATAAGCAGGGTTCCTGTCCGGACAACTTCTTTCCAAGAGCCACTCTTTTGTGGAACATGCGCCCCTCGAAGGTTGCTTTTTGCAATAACTACAATCTTAACCGGAAGTGCAGTTAATCTTCGGATGCGCGTTGGAGTGCAATGGATATCAGCTTGGAACGAGAATTTGGAGAAACGAGTTCGAATTCCAGTTAAATTCGTTGTATTCACTTACGCGTAAATACCATTGGAAAAGCTATTTGATATGTCCCGGAAAGGGATATATATCAATACGAGGTTGTTAAGTGGTTAAGGCAAATGTAACCGGGTAGGTCAGTCTGGTACGTAGACGTAATCGTCGTATGCAGTATCCTGAGACGTAGGCGTAGTCAGTAGACGTAGTAGATCTTCAGTGGAAGATCTATCTCTCTCTCAGAGAGGGGGAATCAAGGTGTATACATATTCATTACCTATTTATTACATCAGTATTAATCCATCTCTCCTACCTTTATTTCTGGTTTTTGATAGCAGGACAAATTGCATTCCATAGTCATGTCTCTTTTGAGACATGACCGCCCAAAGCGTGTATCACGTATGGCACTTAACTGACTGACTGACTGAATATAATAGTTGGAATCATGATTAAGGCTTCTACTGGTCATAAAATGGGGGATCGGTCTTCTATTGTTATGAAGTAATAAAATGATACCCCACTAATTACTGCGTAATAAAATAATACATCACTTCTCCCTCTAGCTATGAGTCCAATAGCAGGACATATTGGGTCCTATACTCTTGGCTGGCAACCAGTCTACCGTAGAAAGTAATGACAATCTACTGCTGGAAATCTGCCCAGTTTGTCATGTCTCTTTTGAGACATGATCGCCCAAGCGTGTATCGCATATAGCACTTGACTGACAATTTTAACCTACTCAAATCTCGGATTGACCGTTATTTACCAGATATATCATCATAATTTGTATTTCTTACCTTATCCCCTTACACTCATAAAACATATTAATTCAGTAAAACACTGCCTTGAGTGACTCTTACGCCTTTTATTAAGTTGTTCCAAAAGTTCGTAAACACTTGCAAAAAATTGAAATTTTACTCGCAAAAACAACAAAAATTATTGCTCAAAATAAAGACCATCATTTTCCAAGACTTTCTACCATCGATCTGCAAGCTTTCAGATCTGGTCAAAATACCATTCAGCCGGTTTCGAATCAAAGAATTCTTGACACGCTTCCTCAAACGAGTTGAATCGGCGGCCTTTCAGAAAGTGATGCATTGAGCGAAAAAGGCCGTAATCTGATGGAGCACAGTCAGGACTATAGGCTGGATGTGGCAGAACCTCAACGCCGTCCAGCTCTTCAAACTTATCTTTGGTCTTCCAGGCGGTGTGTGGCTTGGCATTGTCCTGCTGCATCAAAGCGCTATTTCGATTGATCAGAGCCGGGTACTTTTGCTTCAACTTTTCGTAAACCCGCTCAAGTTGCTGACAGTAAAGTTCGGCACTGATGGCACGACCATTCGGAACCAACTCAAAATGCACAATTCCTTCAAAGTTCCACCAAACGCACAACATGACTTTCTTGCCGAATCGATATTGTTTTGGAACCGATGGTGTCTCTTGCCTTTTTTGAACCCATCGCTTGTCTCAATTGTGCTGGACCAGATAGACCCATTTCGCAAGTGTTTACGAATTTGGGGGACAACCTAATATTAAGTAAAAAATAGATTTTGAAGCTTGTTTTAAATGCCTAATTTGTTTTATTTCCATGTTAAAATTATATGATTGATTGATTTTTTGCAGTTTATCAATCTTTTCTAGATTATTTAAGCTAGAAAATAGTTTTAGTATAGCAAGAATATTTTTTAGATAATACTGATTCTTACTTTTTAGTTTTTAATCATTTCAACCCAAGCAAGGCGGTACCGCCACTGATGTACAGGGGGCTACATAAGAGAGTTAAAGTTTTAGACAGAGAGAGAGCGAAGACAAAGATGAACCAGCTACAGGTAGGGAAGAGAAAGGTCAAGAGAAGGATGTGAAGACAGTTGCGTAGGTAGAAAGAAAAGAAAAGAACAAGATACACGGGGTGATATGGAAATGGCTGGAGCCAAGTGGATAAGAGTTGGGAATTGTCATTGCATTTAAATTCTTGGAGGTTATAGCCGTCAGGAAAGCAAGTATATGGAAAGGAGTTCCATAGGTGGGAAGCGCGAGAAAAGAAGCTGATGGAGTAGAATTGTTGTCTGCATTTGGTAGATCTAACTGTAAAAGGGTGAGACCTTGATGCCAGTCTGGTTGACCGGGTAAATTCTTGTGGCAGGGGCACCAGTGACCCAAGTTTGTCAGAGCAGAAGCCATAAAAATATTTGTAGAAGAGACAGAAGGAAGCCAAAATCCGCCGATGAGAAAGTGGCTGGAGTCGAGCTGCCAGGTCGGGACCGATCGCATTACAGATTCTCTTTTGGAGTCTGTCGAGAGCACTGAGACGAACAGCAGGGGCGCCCGACCAGACATGACAACAGTATTTTATTCACGGTCGGATAGTTGGTGTAAGATGGATTCAGGCGGAAAAAAACTTCCTGGCCCGACACAGTGACCCAACCTTCCTAGAAGTGGACTGATACAAGTTCTACTAATTAACTGATAGCTGGGAAGGGAGAAGAGGTGGATTCAGACCTTTCCCAAGGGTATTAAGTGAAAATAACAGAACCAGGCTGAAATTGGAACATAGTTCTTCAATTTCAAATTCCGAGTCTTCATCTATTGCACTACCCACACATCCAACCTTACAGCACCTGGTATTCTCAAAGCGGACATCTATCTAGGCACTGACCAGGCTCGACGTTGCCTAACTTCGGTAATTGTACGGGAACTGGTGTTTCAATGGCTGTAAGCTCTTTAAAAAAAATAGCGTAAGTTCTATAAATTACCTGAATACTTTCTGTTCCCATGAGAATTCCTGGCGAACCCAAAGAAAGGTTATTATCCACGGTGAGAAACACTAAATTTAAATGAATGACAAATTGACATTCTCCAGATATTTTGACAAAGCACAGTAAAAGTCGGAGACGACAAACAGAAATTGTCTTAAAAAGTTTTAGAGTTGATTTGAAAAAGAATACTTTAAAAATAAAACGAAGAAAAGTTAATCTCTTTAACTATTTAAAGGCTTTCTTTGTCATGTGAAAATACAGGATGTCCATAAAGTCCTTGTGCAAAAAAACAAAAACAAACTATAACTATATTTGTATTACAGATATAAATAATCTGTAAAAAATGTTATAAAATTTAATGCCCCTAGTTTTAAGTATAGTTATTGAATAATTCTTTACCACAAAATTTGCTAAGATTTTTAGATAAGTAAACAGATGGATCGGAAGGAGTGAACAATTTATTGGCTTCCACTTTCGCCAGATTTGACTCCATTAGATTTTTTATGAGGACATGCGAAAACAATTGTGTATGCAACCAAATCTAGTTCATTAGAAGATTCGAAAGCTAAAATAATTTATGCGATTTCAGGCATGACTGTAAATCAGTTAGCAAATACTTTCCGTGAACTGCAAAATCGTATTACCATTTGTATTGCTAATGATGGAGGACATGTGTAAACTTAAATAGAATTTTAATAAAACTTTTAAAAATATAGACTTTCTTCTTTCTAATCCTTTTTATAAATTATTTCTGTCGCAAATATAAATAAAGTTATACATTTTTTAAAGTACATACGAACTTTATGGACACCCTGTATAAACTTAAAACCGGAAGAATGGCGCAAAACATTTCGAAAATTAATTTCAATTTTAAAACAGACAATAAAAAAAATTAAATTAAATTAATTTTTTCTATTAAAACAGTTTTTTCTGGTTTCTCTACACCAATTTGAAACCTTCCCCACAATATAAAAATATCATTTCAAATAAGACAATACATTGAAAAACTGAATAAGTAATTACATATAATAACAAATAATGCTTATGACATTTGGGAAATACAATTAATTTTCGTCAATATGTAGTCCGAAACCAGCGTTCATTTTTAATCTAGTTTCTTTCAAGTTTAATAATATATTTCAGTCTTTGTTTAATTCACTTTTCATACGACAGATCTGCATCTGCATTTGGATTAATGTACGCCGACGACACCACAGTTTACTCTCGTTTCGGTCAAAAATCTGGTGTGGGCGACAAAGTGAACCTCGCTGCCGAGCTTGAGAAAGACCTCCAATTCGTGGTAAACTGTGGTAAGAAATGGCTTGTAAATTTTAATGCTTCCAAAATGAAGCTGCTATCAATTAACTGTCATAGACAATCACTTCTACCTCCCATTAGCATGGAACAGGCTAGCCTCCCTGAGAGTAAAACACTACACCTTCTTGGCCTCACACTCTCAGCGGACCTCAAGTGGAATGACTATATCGAATCCATTGCTAAATCTGCTGCTATGAAAGTCGGCTCTCTGTGCAGGGCCCGGAAGTCTGAGTCCATCCTGCACATATATAAATCTACCATCCGCCCGTGTATTGAATACTGCTGCCACATCTGGTCGGGTGCCCCTGCTATTCTCCTCGGGGTTCTTAACAAAAATACAACGGAGAATCTGTAATGTGATCGATGCCGACTTGGTAGCCCGGCTGCAGTCACTCTCTCACCGGCATGATGTGGATTCCCTGTGCCTCTTCTATAAATACTTTCACGGCTTCTGCTCCGATGAACATAGATCACTGGTGCCCCCTAGTTATGAATTTGCACAAGATACTAGATTAGTAACTGGGTCCCACTCTTTTACAGTGAAACAGATAAAATGTAGCCGCAATTTCTACTCTAACAGCTTCTTTTCACGCGCTTCCCGCTTGTGGAATTCCCTTCCATACGCTTGCTTCCCCGACAGCTACAATCTCCAGGAGTTTAAATGTAAGATCAATAGACACCCACTAACTCGCATCCATTCTCTCAAACACTCTTCCCATCTACCCAACCCCTATCCTCGGTATCCTCCTCGGTCTATCACCCTCCTTCCGACATTTCCTATAACTAACCACTCTTTCTCATCACTTTCCCCTATGTAACCCCCTGCGCAATAGTGGCAGTGGAATTCCTTGCTTGGGGTAAAATGATTAAAAAGAAATTGAATTTTGCTTTAAGATAGTGTCTATGAAGATTTTATGAAACATCTAGCTGAAGCAATGAAAACTCAGTTAATTGTTGGTAATGAATTTGGCAAATGAGACAATATAGGACTCCGTATTAATTAAGGCGGATGTGCGTTGTGGTGCAGCGGATATCGACTCGGAACGACAAATCGGAGTGCCGAGTTCAAATTCCAGTTGAATTCCTTGCGTTTACTTACGCACAAATACCCTTGGGAAAGGTATTAATCCGTCTCTCCCCTCCAGTTATGGGTTAAATAACAGGACAGATTGGGTTCTATAGAATTGGCTGGCGACCAGTCTACCGCAGAAAGCAATGGCAACCTACTGCTGGATAATATTCTGCCCAGTCAGTCATGTCTCGAAAGAGACATGATCGACCAAGTGTGTATCACGTATGGTACTTAAATGGCTGATAAATTCTCAGGCTCTAAATAAGATAAGTATTTTAGTGCTAGATAATTCAGGATTTTATAACAAATCTTAGATTGTTTAACGGCATATAAATATAATATTTTTTACAAAAGTATTTTCTAAAATTATTATATATATATATATATATATATATATATATATATATATTTGCCATGGAAATGTATTTTTGTAATTTTACAGGGTTTTAGCCCCAGTGTGGAGGGTTCACTATTTTTCCATAGCTGGAACTCTAACAGGTCTTACTACCCCAGGTCAGAGTGGACTTGAGAAAAAACAGCTCTTCAGGGGTGGTTGTACGTTCCTCAGAACCACCATCTATACATCTGGATGTACTTTATCACCATACCCAGGAGGAATAAGACGTTGTGGAAAGCAATGGCTGCCTTTGCTTTGAGGGGACAAGACACACAAAAGAAATTGAAGCATGTAAAGACACTAAGAATGATCAAGAAAATACCGTTAAAAAATCTTCAGAAATCCAGGTCCTGAGCATGACGGTAAACTACATCTGGCAGCAAGGCCTCAGATTGAGCGGTTGTGAGGAGCATGGAACCACCTTTTAATTGCTGTTGTTCCCAGAGTGTTAGGGTCCCAGCTATGGGCAAATAGTCCCCACTTTGGGGTCTATTTGCCCATAGCTGGGCAAATAGTGTTTTCATAGTGTTTAGACCCCAAACTGGGGTCAAACACTATGAAAGTATAAAAATACACTTTTATAGAAATATATACATAAAAATAGATTTTTATAAAAAAATATACATTTTTTAAGAAAAAATATTACCATAACACATTTTTGAAGCAATTTTTTTTATAATCGTGTCGCCCCAAGCAAGGCATTTTAATGCAGCTGTTGTGCAGGGAGTTACATAGGAGGAATGTTATGAGAATGGATGAGAGGTTGCAGGAGGTGTCAGGAAGAGAGTAAGAGAAGGAAGAGAATACTGATGAGAGTGGGGTGGACGAAGAAAAAGCATGAGAGAGAGAATGTAAGTTAGTGAGACAGGAGATGACTATTGACTTTACATTTAAATTCTTGGAGATTGTAACTGTCAGGAAAGTAAGTATACGGAAGGGAATTCCAAAGGCGGGAAGTGCGAGAAAAGAAGCTTATGGAGTAGAATTTGCGTTTACAATTTATCGGTTTCACAGTAAAAGGGTGGGACCTAGTTGCTAATCTTGTGACTCGAGGACACCTAAGTGGATAGCAGGAGCACCCGACCAGATATAGCAGCAATATTCAATCTAAGCAAAACATTTTTGAATACAAAACTAGAAGACATTTTCAGTTTTCTAAAATAAAAAAGAATATAAACAAAACATTTTCATTAAAATCTAACTAAATCAACCTTCTCATTATAACAGAATGTTAAAAAAAAATATCTTTAATCTCCACCTTTTTGGCAATAAATAACCCACAGAGGTTGACATGACGTTAAACAAAACTCAAAGTCAGAAATCCATATCTATCAAGCAAGATTATGTTAATGAATAGTGTATTTATTTTCATACTAACGTTCATCCTATACAAGGCTCAAGAACCACTCAAGGTTGAGAGTCACTTAAATTATCTAGGGAATATAAAGTTTAACCCGAAGCTTGGAGAGATCAAGATTGTAGGGATTGAGAAAACATCCTACTGGGAACATGTGTGCCACAAGAAGCATTTTTTTTTTCATGAAACTATCCGAGTGGGACTTACTTTTTACTGAAGGAACACGAAAGGGGATGTGTGTACGTGGAATGGTGAGTCTCAACAGCAAAGGCCAATGGCCGGTGGAACCAAAGAATGCAGCTCTTAGGATACTTGCTATGGAAATATCCAAAGAGTAACGAGACGCTTCCGACATTTCATATGTAGAAAATAAGTTATAGGTTGGAAAATAATTTTTTTTAATCATTTCACCCCAAGCAAGGTATTTAACTGCCACTGTTGCGCAGGGGGATACATAGGGGAAAGTGATGAGAAAAAGTGGTTAGGGGGTTACATGGGGGAAAGTGATGAGAAAGAGTGGTTAGGGGGTTACATGGGGGAAAGTGATGAGAAAGAGTGGTTAGGGGGTTACATGGGGGAAAGTGATGAAAATGAGTGGTTAGGGGGTTACATGGGGGATAGTGATGAGAAAGAGTGGTTAGAGGGTTACATAGGGGAAAGTGATGAGAAAGAGTGGTTAGGGGGTTACATAGGGGAAAGTGATGAGAAAGAGTGGTTAGAGGGTTACATAGGGGAAAGTGATGAGAAAGAGTGGTTAGGTGGTTACATAAGGGGAAGTGACGAGAAAGAGTGGTTAGGGAGTTGCATAGGGATAGTGATGAGAAAGAGTGGTTAGGGGGTTACATGGGGGAAAGTGATGAGAAAGAGTGGTCAGGGGGTTACATAGGGGAAAGTGATGAGAAAGAGTGGTTAGGGGGTTACATAGGGGAAAGTGATGAGAAAGAGTGGTTAGGTGGTTACATAGGGGGAAGTGACGAGAAAGAGTGGTTAGGGAGTTACATAGGGATAGTGATGAGAAAGAGTGGTTAGGGGGTTACATAGGGGGAAGTGACGAGAAAGAGTGGTTAGGTGGTTACATAGGGGGAAGTGATGAGAAAGAGTGGTTAGATATAGGAAATGTCAGAAGGAGGGTGATAGACGGGTAAGGATACCGAAGATGAGGGTTGCGTAGATGGGAAGAGTGTTTGAGAGAATGGGTGCGAGTTAATGTGTTAGGAGGTGTCTATTGACTCACCCCCAAATTTCAGTGGTACTCTATCAAAACAGTGACGTGAGAACTGGGAAGCTCCAGGTTAATTATGACAGCAAATACGACATATGTAGGTATCAGCTGGGTTTTGTAATGATAGAGTAAAGCGGGGAAAAGCGGTCAAATACTTACTAGAGCAGTTCGATGAATCGACTTTTCTTCGAGCAACTTTTAGCAAAAGATTACATACACTACCGGCCATAATTATTAGGCAACCCAAGGTTTGTTTTTTTAAAATTATGTATTTCATACTATTTTTAGTATTTATTGCTAAATGAAAAGAGAATGGTTCTTTTGTTATCATTACTTTGCAAAATTTTACAAGGCAAGAAAGTTAATTTGAGCTAATTCGAAACAGCCTAAATTTTTTTCATTCTTTCATTGATGAAACTGCAATATAGGTAATTATTAAATATTTATAAATTCATTTGATGCACATGTTAGTGTGCAGTATTAACAAAAGAACTATTCTGTTTTCTTTTACAATTATTCACTTGGCAATAAATACTAAAAAATAGTATGAAATACATTATCTTTTTAAAACACTGGGGTGGCCTAATAATTATGGCCGGTAGTGTATATATGAGTTTCACTTGAAGTCTGGGAGTGAAATTAGGTCCCAATACACTTTCAATGCAAGGAACTTCAGGAGAGATCACCCATCCATCATAATAGGCAAGAGTTAGAAAAGCTCTATAGGGGAGCCTTTACTTTGCGTCTCAAGTGAGAAACTTGTTTAATGCTTTCATATCAATTATTTCTATTTGATTTACTGTTGTAAATCAAATAGAAATAATCAACAATATATATTTATAGATTTTAGATCAGAGACCGTCGTATTTCCTACTTAGTAATGAGATAATCCGTTTCTAGATTAACAGGAAGGGTCCAATAAGTCAATAATCATCTCATTATAAAATGCACTGGAACCTATCGTATGACTGTACTAGCAATAGTCATTTCTTATAAAATATGTAGGTTGGAAAATTTCGCGATATATACGGTTTCAGTTTTTTCTTAGCAGTGAGTGATAACAAAAGAAAATCTGCGATAATACATGGAAAAAAGAAACAAAATATACAAAAAACTGACAGCGATCCTGGGTGGGGGCAGAGAAACAGAGAGATAGAGATAGATATACCCAGATAGAAATAGAGTAGGTAGATACACAAAAAATAAAGGAAAGAAAGAGATAGACATTTGAGAAAGGGACATAATTGTGATTTTCCCAATCCCTGAATTTATCCAAGTCAGTACAGAGACTGAGATAAACCCTTGGACGTGTCATATGCAATGCGTGTCAAATGCAATGCATGTTGTACAAAACAGCCGATGTTTTTAAGGTGAAATCAGTCAATATACATTTCAACAAGAAATAACAGTTTGATGCAACACTACAATAACAAAGCAATGGAGAAGTGCTCCTGGCTTAGATCAAATCAAAATGAACTAGATTACTCATTTAGTTTCTCCTAATTTAGAAGTTCGCAGTGTACGACCAAAATGGATTTTTTAAAGCAGTTCTTGATCAGTGATTTTCACTCGTTGATGTTAGTCGCTGGCCGCGTTCTGGAGGTGGTCGCTCACTAAGGGTCAACTAACATTAGCAAATCGTCCGTGCATAGAAAAACGGTCGTTAACAACAGATGGTCGCTGACAAAGAGGGTCGCATACGGCAGGTTCCACTGTACCAACATTTTACATTTCATTTCTCCCGAAGCAAGACGATAAAGTCACTAAGACACAGTTATTCAGTGAGAAAAAATGAGAAACAGAAAACATCTATCTAAACTTATTTATAAATGGAACTTTGTGTGTGTGTGTGTCTATGTGTGTGTGTCCGTTATAGACTCCGAAACGGCTGAACCGATTTTCTAGAAGGTTTACACAGTTGTACTATAAGCGTCTGCGAATGTTCTTAGCTAGGTTTTGTGTCGAGGTACCCCCGATAAATATCGAAAATCGATAATCGAAAAAATCGTGTTATAGAAGGAGTGGTCCGATTTTAATCAAATTTGATATACTCATAGACAAAGACATAAGAAACGATATTCAGAAGTTTCAAGGTTGCAGTTCTTACAATAGTGCAGAAAATCGATAATATGTATCTATAAAAGGCAAGATGTTTGTGTGTGTGTGTGTGTGTGTGTCTGTTTATCCGCCTGTATGTCTGTATGTATTTTTTTCAGCCGTATTATTTTAGTTCTTGTTTCGGGTTTGGCTCTAAGTAGGTATAATTGTAGTTCTTAGTCTCAGCCATGATACCATTTACTCAGAGGACTTATTTAGCCTTCAAAATTCAGTTTACGACGAAAAAACTTATTTGATATCGATACCAAGAAATCAAAATTTGACTTATATTCATTCATTTTTCTTTCAGTCTACGGTTTCACTTTAACTGGAGACAACTATTACTTTTTAGTCTTTCCTGCCAACGTACAAAGAGTCTGAGCTCAAAGACCATGGATTAGTTTTTAAAGCTTTCATTACACCCGGGCAACGCCGGTCTATACTGCTAGTTACTAATAAGAGAAGCTAATAAAAGAACAGAGATTAAGATGAGTGGATATCGCCTTGGAAGGAGAAATTGGAGAGCCGAGTTCGAATTCCAGTTGAGTCAATTGCATTCACTTACGCGCAGATGTCCTTAGGAAAGGTATTAATCCGTCTCTTCTTCCTCAATCTATTGGTTAAATAGCAGAATTGACAACCAGTTTATCGCAGAAAAAAATGGCAACCTACTGCGGGAAAATCTTCTGCATAGTCAGCCATGGATCGAAAAAGACATGATCGCCCAAGCGTGTATAACGTGTGGCATTTAACAGACTGATTTGAAAAGCAGGCCGGATTTGGTTGTAAAGTCTTAGTCGGCAACCAGTAAAAATCCTAGGTAACTCTTTCAGAAAATATAATCAGTGTATTTGCAAAGTTACTTAAAATGGACGTTATTTTTTCAGATTTCCCTGATTATTTTTATTTTTTAGGATTTAAAAAAATAGAATTCTTAGTAAATTACGACTTTAGAATTAGTTGTGTATAACATCATGATGTACTTGAGGTGCAGTGAATATTGGCTCGGGACGAGAAATCGCAGAGCCGAGTTCGAATTCCAGTTGTATTCGTTGGATTACGCACAAATGTGACGCCGCTCTCGGGTCGCCAGTCGTGATGGTTTCGACACAGTAGCTGGTCTTCAAGTCGTCTATTACAACAGTGTTCCTCCTTGCCCACGCTGTGATTTTGATCCCAAGGAAGGCACGTTGAAATTTTGCTAGCTGTATCTTTACCACGTCGAACCAGGCCGGATGCGCGTACACATTTTGGTTAATATAAAAAGCGGCACAAAAAAAAAAAAAAAAAAAAAAAAATAGAAAAAAGAAAATTCGATGACGTCTGGCTAAGTTGCGGAATAGTCTTTATATACAAAAAAAAACAGCAAACAGAAATAGAATATAACTGTCGTCGAATTCCTATTCTTACAATGGAGGGAAAGTTTTATTTTGAGATTAATGTTTATGTTGAGGAGTTGTTTTCGCACTGAAGTTTATAATCGTGCTATGTCGATTGCTAATCGTCTTAACGTACCCAAAATGTTAGGAACTTGGTAATCTTCGACTGAAAGCTGACTAGTATTCGGCTAACTGCCGACTAATATCAACTGCCTTAGTCCAACTATGTTCAAACTGGAACTAACTAGTAGTTCTACTGAACTCCAATAGAACTCCTAAGAACTTCCCAAGAACTTCCTGTTAACTCTTATTAATATAGGAGGGAGAGTCCATTATCTGAGGAATAGATGTGTTTTACCATAACAGTTTCTTCACT
This sequence comes from Ascarosepion bandense, assembly GCA_037127315.1. Taxonomy (NCBI): domain Eukaryota; kingdom Metazoa; phylum Mollusca; class Cephalopoda; order Sepiida; family Sepiidae; genus Ascarosepion; species Ascarosepion bandense. Next base: position 251,018 of record JBBBDQ010000558.1, read on the forward strand.
CCAAATCGGAGATTTTAAGTTGTCTTTTTTTTTTTCATGTTTTGACGGTTCAAAAAGTCTTATCAGATCTTTTCACCGAAGCCTTACGGAAACAGCCGAAGATGGATCTTTGCGGTAAACAAATACCCTTGAGAAAAGGTAATAATCCTTCGCTTCTCCCTACAGCTATAACATATTAGTTACAACAGAGAGCTCAGGTTGTAAACGGCGAATTTGCTCATAGCCTCGGCCATGAAGACTTAAGAATTGGCGCTAGAAAACTGTTCGATTTCACTGCGTATTTTGTAATAAAAGCTATTTAATTTGCATCCGTCAGTCAATTAAGTTTCATGCCTGATACACGCTTGAGCGATCATATCTGGCCAGAGGATTATCCTGCAGTAGGTTGCCATTACTTTCTGCGGTAGACTGGTTGCCAGCCAAGGCTACAAAATCCAATATGTCCTACTATTCAACCCATAGTTGGAGGAAGAAGAGATGGATTATATTATATTATCATATTAATAAGTAGTAACTAGTGAGGGATCAGTTTATTACTTCATAACAATAGAAAACAGATTCCCCACTTTAGGTCCAGCAGAAGCTTTAATTGTATTCGTTTCCGATTATATTAGTTTGTACTAATTCTAAGGGAAACAGTTTATTACTTCATAACAATATAAAACAGACCCCCACAATTCATGACCAGTAGAAGTTTTAATTATATTTCCAACTATTATATAGTCAGTTAGTTAAGTGCCATGCGTGATACACGCTTGGACGATCATGTCTCGAAAGAGATATGACTGGGCAGAAGTTTAGGTTGCCATTACTTTCTGCGATAGACTGGTTGCCAGCCAAGGCTATAGAACCCAATATGTCCTGCTATTTAACCCCTAACTGGAAGGAAGAGATGGATCAATATCTTTCACAAGGGTATTTGCGCGTAAGTGAATGCAAAGGAATTCAACTGGAATTCGAACTCGGCTCTCCGATTTCTCGTTCCGAGCCAATATCCACTTCACCACAACGCATATCCAATCTGGTAGCATGCTTAAATTATTATCGTCCGAACACCTGGAAAAAATGCTATTCAGAGCAGTTATGAAAATATTTGTAGAAAAGTCAAAGGAAGCCACGTTACGTCGGATAGAAAGTAACTGAAGTCGAGATGCCAAGTCAGGACCAATTATATTGCAGATCCTTCTTTCAATTTTATCGAGAACTTCTAGATGAATAGCAGGAGTAACCGACTAGATATGGCAACAATATTTAATGCACGGACGAATGGTAGATTTATAAAAGTGTAAGATGGATTCTGACGATAAAAACTTTGTGGTTCGACACAAAGAACCAAATTAGCAGCAGACAAACTATAGATTCGGTGTAGTAGTTGGGGGATACTAAAATCAAGCAGGCACAAAAATATAAATACCTGGGAAGTGTTCTAACAGAAGACGGAAAGTGTAACACAGAGATCCGAAGGCGAATTGACATGGCGAAGGAAGCATTCCAGAAGTTTTGTAAAGTATTAAGAAACAGGACAATTTCGCTAGAAACGAAAATGTACTGGATTGCTATGTGATGTCAGTTCTTCAATATGACAGTGAATGCTGGACAATATCATCAAAGATGAAGGAAAAACTGGAAGCAGCTGAAATGTGGTTCTACAGAAGCATACTGTATATAAAGTGGGGGATCAGTTCCATATTACAATCAATATATAAACTGACCCCTCATTTTGTGGTCACAGCAGTTTCTATACATTTATATTCCTGAGATCCAAAAGAACAAGGATGCATTCCAGGAGCTGAGAAGAGTATTAAGAAACAGGACAATTTCGCTAGAAACAAAGAAGAGAGTACTGGATTGCAATGTGATGTCAGTTCTTCAATACGGCAGTGAATGCTGGACAACATCATCGAAGTTGAAAGAAAAACATGAAGCAACTGAAATGTGCTTCTACAGAAGGATGCTGTGAATATCAGGGATCGAGCATGTGAGCAATGATGAGTTTTTGGAAAGAATGGAAACGAAAAAGAAATCAATACTGAGTATAGGAAGAGACAGCTAAAGTTCCTGGAATATGCAATGAGGAAGGAGGGCTTGGAGAACCTGATACTAACAGGCCAGATAGATGGGAAAAGAGACATGGAAAAGCAGCGGATAACATATTTGAAGCGCCTGGGCAGGTGGTTGAGAGAGCGGGGTCTGTGAGATGTTACAGGAGGAAGTGTGCTAGGAGCCACCAGGGATAAGGAGACGTGGAAAGCCATGATTGCCTACGTCCTGAAAGGACAGGGCACATAAAAGAATATATATATGCCAACTGTTTATAAGAAATTATAATGTGGATATAAAATTGGGAATCAATTCTATATTGTAAACTATATATAAACTGATCCCTCATTTTGTGGCTATGCTAGTTTCTATACATTTATATACTAGATTTATAGTCTTGAGCTAGTGGATGGAAGAGCGGAGTTTTGGTTGTGTAACAGGAGGAAGTGTGCTAGGAGCCACCAGGGATAGGGAGACGTAGAAGGCCATGAACGCCTACGTCCAGAAAGGACAGGGCACATACTAGTTGCTCCACTTCATATGGGTTGAAAAAATGAGACCAGAGAGGCAAAATCTGTTGCTCTCAAGGAGACTTACACCAGCAATGCTGATGGGTGTCAGGAAAGTTTCTCTGTGGTGGTTAAAGGAGAGCAGAGAGTTTTTTTTTTTGTTTTTTTGTTTTTTGTTTTTATGCTGGGTAATTAAAATTTACAAGCTATTTCCTGCCCTATTTAGTCATTGATTAGAGGTTCGTTTCACGAAAAGCAGTCAGGTTTACTTTTTTAAGCCTTGGCAGATTTTTTATTGAGACGAGAGTAAATTGCAGTGTCATCTATATAGATGTTTACATGCTAAATTATGACATATACTCTTTAACTTTATCTCTATATATAAAAGGCAAGATTTTCTGTCTGTCTGTCCTTTATACAAATCCCCAATTTTTATCCGATTCTCACCAAACTTCACAAAAATATTTTTTAGGCTTCTTTTTTCCGATTTCCCCGATATGACCAATTTCCCCCCGATATGACCAAAATTCAGACACTCGTGTTGTGTTGGAGTTCTGTTTTGTTTGAAATATTCTTAAAGTAAGGCTTTTTTGTTCTGCCTAATTTTAAATTTTAAGCTTTTCATGTTTAATCGGTTTTCTTTAATTTAATTCTTGATTTTAGCAGATATCTCTTGACTTGACTTTTACGAAGTTAAAACTTAGTAATCCATCGCCATGTTTTTTTTTGTTTTTTTTTTTTCAATTGGAGTAGATAGATCTATCTATCGCCCAGTTCACACTCCACCCATGTCTATTGAACAGGTTAAGAGGCTCATCCCTTGTTCCCTGTTTAGGATGTGGTTTCCGGCTTTCTCTTTCCCAATCTTCTCACTTTGTTTTCTTGTTTTTTTTTGTTTTTTTTTTCAATTGTAGTAGATAGAGCTATCTATCGCCCGGTTCACACTCCACCCATGTCTATTGAACAGGTTAAGAGGCTCATCCCTTGTTCAGGATATGGTTTCCGGCTTTCTCTTTTCCGATCTTTTCACTATTACGTAGCCCCCTGCACATCAGTGACGTTACCGCCTTGCTCGGGGTGATACGATTAAAAAAAAAAAAAAATATTAGTAACCGATACCCCGATATCCGTCCAGGTCTGATCAAGATCTCAACTCTTTTAGCAGGGTACTTTCTGCAGAATTTGCTCTTACTTGGGAAAATTATAGTTTTTAGTCTCAAACATTAATAGATCTACTCAAACGACTCATTTTCCCCGATATCGGTAATCGATACCCCCGATATTCTATCGAATCTGTTCAAAAACCGATATTCAGCCATCAATATGGCTTAGTTTCCCTAATTTTCCTCCAGATGGGTACGATAAGTTTTCATTGATTTACTTAGGTTAGTTTATCCTTGGATGACTTATTTGACTCCGCGATTAGAATTCGATAACCCGATATCTTATCGGGTCTGATCAAAATCAGGTTTTCAGCCATTTATTTTGGTTTTTGCTTCGGGTTTGGGTCTAAGTAGGTATAACTGTTGTTCTTAGCCTCAGCCATGATACCATTTACTCAGAGGACTTATTTAGCCTTCAAAATTCAGTTTGCGACAAAATTCTTTTTTTGACATCGATTACGGAAATCAAAATTTGACTTACATCCATTCATTTTTCTTTCAGTCTACGGTTTCGCTTTGACTGGAAACAACTCTTGCTTTTTAATATTTCGTGCCAACGTCCAAAGAGTCTGAGCTCCAGGACCATGGATTAGTTTTAAAGCTTTCACACCTGAGTAACGTCGGCTATACTGCTAGTGATATTATACAGCTTTCACGTTTTATAATTGTTGGCTACCCTTCAAGACACGTTAGTTCGCCGGGGTGCACTGGTTTAGAAAGGCATATATGAAAAAAATGCTCCTTTTTTGAGGAGTCAAATTGACATCCGGTTTGGTTGTAGAAAATTCATATAATAAATCTCAACCATTTTCATATATTTACTAAAGTCTGCAAAATGATATACTGGTCTGGTTCTTCTGTTTTAAACCTATAGGTGTATGACAAAATCTACAGAAGAAATAGGCAACTTTATCCGTCCTCCCCTAGCATCTCGGTTACAATCACTTTCCTATAACGTAGTTTCCTGTGACTTTTCTATAAATCTTTACGCGGTAATTGTTCTCATCAGCTTTCTTCATTGGTATCTTCACAAATCTAAGCACAGTGGTAGGCTTCAAAATTTCACTATTCCATTTGTAAACGTTTGTAAAATACATCTATTTGATACTTCAATACACCCCATCAGCGATGTTTCTAGCCGAGGTTCATTAGGGGTTTCGGGTCTTTTAACATCATACCTTGTCTCCCCGGTGATCCAGTCGATACTGATCAGGTATCGATTTGTGTACTTCTTGTCAGCTACAACTGTTCCCATCCTCTAAAGTGCACACCATACGACTCTTCTTGGCCATTTCTAGTCCAGTCGCGGATGACTTCCGTTTCACCGTTTTCGTTTCGCTCTTCCATAAAAAAGGAAGGAAACCGAGCATCAAATTTTCTGTCTAAAGTGGTAAGTGAAGATTCGATTCCCCTCCCCCCAAAGGCACATACATTCACCCGCCCACACAAAGAAATGCACTCAATCATCACATTCTGCTTACACTTATCCCCACTTTCATTCATGTTAATATTCAGGCAATTAAAAATATATATATATATATATATATATATATATATACACTACTGTGCAAAAGTATTAGGACAATAACTATTTTATATTTTTTTAAGCATATTGACAGAAAATAAACAATTTAATTAAAGTAATTTTAGTTGATTTACTCAACAAATGCTTTAACAAGAAAAAACACTCGTTACAAACTAAATTTAATATTTAGCCTTCATTCTGTCAGGCATTGACATCACAAGCTTCTTCAGTGTATCTTATGGTATCTCCTGCCAAGCATCATAAAGTATGTCTTACGAAGTAACATTAGATTTATCAATTCAAGAGTGGGGAATAAGAAAAAAGTTAGTCATATCCAAGGATAACAGAATAATGAGTAGTTTCAAAATAACTTGTTTAATAGAAAATAGGAAAAATTAAATATAACTTCTTTGTAATAGATTTCGTTTACACCTAGTTTTAAATAATCAATATTTATTAGCAATTTACTTGGCTTTTCACCCTGTATTTGAATTTCAGTGTTGTCTTTTAAAATATCACCCCCTGCCCTAATAAAAGATAAAATAGTTCTTGTCCCAATGCTTTTGCACAGTACTGTATATAAATAGATAAAAAAGTAAAATAAATATTTTTTAAGTGCATATGTACACAGCGTTTTCTTTTCATTTCTTTACTGACTGCCACTCACTTGATCTCTTTAACCGAAGCCATCTCGAAGCCTCTTCCGCTGCCAATGTAAATGAGTGAATAGCTTTTTTTGCCAAACCTGCTATATCTAATTTTGGCAACATCATACATAGAGACCGCCCAGCAAATCCTCTGCAATCGATTTCAATCGGTTCGCACTGGCCTCGCCAACCCTGTCTTCTACATTCCTCTACCATCAATAGATATTTCGCAAGCTTCCTTTCGTGGGCTTCGTCCATATTTTCTTCCCATGGGACTGTTAATTCTAACATGATGACTTGCTTAGTTTTTTCCGAATAAATAACCATGTTAATAGTTTCCTTTTTTTTCAGATGTCAAAATCTGTCACTGAATATAAAAGACTCCAAAAATACACCACTAAACTCCTTAGTAGTGGATATAATAGTTGGGTTATACATGTGTTAGTATCATCTAGTGGTCATGAGTTCGATCCTTGGACCTGGTAGCTACGAACCAAATTCCATCATGAAATAACAATAACTGATATCACAGGATATTTCGCAATAATCAACGAGATAATCCACATCAGCCAATCCTTTGGACACCTGAAGATGACCAGAGGGCACTTGGTCGAAACGTTGTGTTTTCGTTTGTGGAACTCTTCTGCTTTCCTGCTTTTTGTCAACCACGATCTTCAATCATTTAAATGCTTTGTCAGTTATCTGTTCTCTGTTCTTTTATCGCACTTTCTATGTCTTTCCCTCTCAGTAACCCCTCGTATCCTAGTGGCTTTTATTGGCTTGCTTTCGGTTAAATGGTTGAAAAGTTTACGATGCATCGTTCAACAGTAGGCGCCCTTTCAGATGATGCATTTTCCGCCATATACCACACTAGCAGTATAGCCCGGCGTTGCTCGGGTGTAATGAAAGCTTTTATATACATATTATCGATTTATTTGCACTACTGTAATAACTGCAACCTTGAAACTTCTGAATATCGTTTCTTATGTCTTTGTCTATGAGTGTATCAAATTTGATTAAAATCGGACCATTCCTTCTATAACACGATTTTTTCGATTATCGATTTTCGATATTTATCGGTGGTACCTCGACACAAAACCTAGCTAAGAACACTCGCAGACGCTTATAGTACAATTGTGTAAACTTTCAAGAAAATCGTTTTAGTGGTTTCGGAGTCTATAGGTAACGGACACACACACAAAGTTCCATTTATAAATAAGTTTAGATTTAGATATAACAGTCATCTATGAATTTGGCAAGGAATATTTCTGGAAAAATTAAAAAATCTACAAGTTCGAGAATTTCGTAGCCTTCCTCCTCCTTCTCGTCATCATCTTTACCCTCCTACTTCTTCTCCTCCTCCTTCTCTCATTCCATCATGGTCATTTTCTCTGTGATTTTATCAATTTCACTTTTTCGACATTAGCCTGTCTTCACACTTCTCTCTCTCTCTATGTTTCTCAAGCATACTCCTCTTGTTTTTTCTTTTATTCTTTACTCTTTGCCTATTGCAAATTCTCTCTCTCTCTCTCTCTGCGTTATTTTTCCTTTCTTTCTTTCTTTCCCACCATTTCTCTTTTTCACTATTTCTTATTTTGTCTCTCTTTCTCCTCATCTAATGCTTCCCAATCTTCTTTTCTTCCTTTTCTCTCTTTTTCTTCTCTTACTCTCTTTCTCCCTCTCTCTAGCTTAGTTATCTTGTTTTTTCTTTTTTCTGTAATCATCAACCTCTTTTACAAATACCATCTTTCTCTGTCTATCTGTCTCTCTCTCACTCACTCTCTGCGTCAACCTTTCTTTTTTTCTTTCTGAATCTCGTGCCCTCCTTTTCTGTCTCCCTCATTTTCAACCTATCTACTTTCTTTCTCTTTCTCCGTTATTCATTCTTATTTTTCTTCCTTTCATTCTTTCCCTCATTTCATCATACTCTTTTTCTCTGTCTCTCTCATCTACACCCTATCTAGTTTCTCTATCTCTTTCACTGTCATTCAGTCTTTCTTTCATCTTTTCTTTCTGTCTGTGTTTCTTTCTTTTTTCTTTTTTGTTAATGGTAATTCATTCTTTCTTTTTCGTTTTTTCTTTGTCCTTCCTTTCTCTCTTTTTCTGTCCTTCTTTTTCCTTCTTTATTTCTTTCTTTCGTTCGTTCCATCGTTCAATCATACACTATTTCTCCGTTTCTCTCATTCTCATCTTTTTCAAATCTAATTTCTCTCTATCTCTCTGTCTCTCTCCCTCCCCCTCTCATTGATTATTCTTTTCCTTCTTGCTTTCTTCCTTTATATTCCTTTTCTCTGTCTTTTTCTTTTATCTTATCTATTTTCTCTCGTTATCTTTCTCATTCTTTCCCTCTTTCTTTCTTTAACTTCTTCATTATATTTTTCTTTCTTTTTTAACATTTTCATTATTTATTTATTTCTTTAACATCTTCATTATATTTCTTTCTTTCCATCGTTCCATCACACTCTTTTTCTCTCATTTGAAACCTTATCTATTTCGCTCACTTTCTCACTCTCTTTCTATTCGTCTCTCTTTTTCCTCTCTTTCTCCCGAAAACATACCCATCTGACATACCTAGCCATCATCTTTTGGTTTATATTAGTGGGGTGGGACGGTTTAGGGGTGCTCCGTTTTAATCTTATTGAATCCCATTACCTTCCTCTTCTCTGTAATATCATTGCTTTTATATTTAAGTCACGTTCGTCCTGAAAATCTTCGACCGGCATCATATTATCGTACGGATCACGCTGTTTGACACTTCTTATTAAGCAATGCAATTCATTAATGCCCTTCCACAGCACGATAATTGTCCGCCCAATTCAACACCCATACGGCCTCTACTTCATCCATGGCTAGACTGGGCTGGACCTACCCGTCGTATCACACTGATTCGTCAACACGCGCCCACACTTGGACGCACGGGGCAAATCCCTTTCTTCCGTCCCACACGACAAAGTGCAGACCCCTGTCGCTTTACCAAAAGTATATTCTGAGGAAAAAAAACACCTGCCAATCAGCATTATGAGAAACGGATAATAGCCATCCATAAGATGTACGGTTCAGTTGTCGTGCTCACACACACACATATATATATATATATATATATATATATATATATATATATCGTTTATTCAGCAATGAATACGTACATATGTACGTACCAGAAATCGACAACTGTCCACGCGTTGACATCGCTACACTATTTAAATACATCAACTGAATGCGGATGTATGTGCGCAACGGCACACATATACATGTATATGCCAAGCCCGACACGGTATGTTTGTGTAAGCCCCGGTAGGCGGGCGGGTGTGTGTGTGTGCCTTTGCGCACGTCCATGGGTGTACAAATGTGTATATATGTCTGCGTCTGTCACGACGACAAATTTTCCTCCCACTTCCACAAAAATACACCAATATACGCAGCCCTACATAGTCATCTTTTTTAAAAAAATAATCAGACGATCGCATATATATATATATATATATATATATAGTCATCCGCAGACAGATCTGTTTCGCTGTATCACAGCTCATCAGTACGGTTAGACATCCGATTGCTTTTACCCAGGACTGAAACTCAACAGAATTGGCGTCAGTCGGCGATTCTACCTCTGAGCTATGGTGGAAGGAGGTAAAATTTTAGAGTGTGATGTATCACACGCCAGTAGCTTGTGTACTCTAATTCATTACTGAATGAGTGATGCGTAGAGTAGCTACTGTTTTTCAACGTATATATATATATATATATATATATATATATATATATAGATATAGATATAGATATTCTAAACATATACTGTTAAATATAAGAGACAATGTATGTCTATTATGTTTAATCATGAGCCGTTCTAACCATCGTGTTTTGGCTTTAATTTCAGGTGAAAATAAAGACAAAAATTCTCCAACAATTGGATAATATTTTATTAAGTTGGTTCTAAGCTTTCGGCTCTCATGAGCTATCTTCATAAAAACACCAACCATCAAAAACGATTTTAACTTGTGTTGACATAAAAACTTTGCTAAGCAACGATAACAGTTATCAAAAATAGCAAACGCAGTTCGTAAATTTTGTAATGTGGGTCTATGACGTATCACCACGTGATAGCTCGAAATGATAACAGAACCACATATTTAAATGCAATGTAATGTGTTATAACCAGATTTAAACGTGATTTTATTAAGTGTTTGTTGTAGAATTTTTGTCTTTATTTTCACCTGAAATTAAAACCAAAATACGATGTTTAGAACGTCTCATGATTAGACATAATAGACATTCATTGTCTGTTATACTTAATAGTATATGTTTAGAAAATTATCTGCTACCTTGATTATATATATATATATATATATATATATATATATATATATATTTCATTCGCATACAGTCCTGTTTCGATGTATCACAGCTCATCAGTACAGCTAGACATCCTATTACTGGAAGGATGGAAACTCGATCGATTTAACATCAGTCAACAGTTTAGGAGAAGATAAATGATAAAAAAAAAAAACTAATGGTTTTGATGTGCATGAGAATGCCTGAAAATAAAACTAAATACCACATCGACTGCCACACGGGTTACCAAGGGACACCTCCCTCGATGACACACGATGTAGAAATCAAAAAACGTGTTGCTGTTCAGGAAAGGAACGGTCTACTCTGCCACGTAACCTATCAACACTAACAAAAAGAATTGTCCCCAAAAGTAAAACTTAAAAACGCCTTCAAGTAGAAAATAGGACAAATAGGACAAAAACAAATTGGCGACGATGATCCACAACAAATACTTAGGTGAAAGATACCTTTATCCTGAGCTAAAAAACACTGATAAAAAAAAAAAAAAAAAAATAGAACAGGGGACAAATAGAACTTAAAAATACCAAACAACAAAGAAAATTTTAAAATAAATCTAATCAATTCTTTGAGAAATCAATATTTCTGGAAAATTTTAAATTAAATTATTGATGCTAAGTAGAATATTTTACGTGTAAAATGTGGTGAAAATCTAAATGAGAGACAAATAGAATAGAGAACAAATAGAAATTAAAAATACTAAACAATTAAAAAAAATTAAAATAAATCTAATTAATTCTTTGTGAAATTAATCTCTCCGGAAAATTGAAGACGATACTATTGAAGCTTAACAGAATATTCAGTCAGTTAATTGCCATATGTGATAACCGCTTGGGCGATCATGTCTCTTTCGAGACATGACTGACTGAGCAGAAGGTTATCAGTAAGTTCCCAATATTTTTTGCGGCAGACTGGTTGCCAGCCAAGGCTATAGAACCCAATCTGTCCTGTTACTTAACCTATAACTGGAGGGAAAAGACGGATTAATACCTTTCCCAAGGGTATTTGCGTGTAAGTGAATTCAAGGAATTCAACTGGAATACGAACTCGGCTCCCCGATTTCTTGTAACGAGCCGATATCCACTGCTCCACAATGCATATCCGAGGCAGAATAGACTACATGTAAAAATATGGTGAAAATCTAAACATGCCAATGACATCATACGATCTAAATTTTCAACAGAAGAACTGCCCTGGTCTCAAAAAACATTTTAAATCGAATTTCATCCCTGACAACACTAAACTAAAATTTCCATCAGAATTCCAGAAGTTTCTTTTCTCGCACTTCCCGCCTGTGGAATTCCCTTCTGCTTACTTGCTTTCTCGACAGCTATAACCTCCAAGAATTTAAATGTAAAGTCAATAGCCATTTCCTGTCTCACTAACTTGCATCCTCTCTCACATGCTCTTTTCTCCGTCCACCCCACTCTCATCAGTATTCTCTTCCTTCTCATACTCTCTTCCTGACACCCTCTGTAACCTGTCACTCTTTCTCATATGTAACCCCCTGCACACCAGTAGCAGTAAAATGCCTTGCTTGGGGCGATATAATTATAAAAAACAAATTCTATGCTATTATAATGTGGATATAACGTGGGGGATAATTTCTACATTACAATCAATATATAAACTGATCCCTCACTTTATGGCCACAGTCACCCTTCTCTTACCCACTTCCTGACACCTCCTGTAACCTGTCACTCTTTCTCATAGCATTCCTCATACGTAACCCCCTGCACACCAGTGGCAGTAAAATGCCTTGCTTGGGGCGACACGATTATACAAAAAAAAAAATGACATATATTTATATGTTTTGGTGTAATGGATATCGGCTCGGAAGGAAAAATCGGGGAGCAGAGTTCAAATTCTAGTCAAATTCATTTCGTTATTGGGAAAAATATTAATCTATCTTTTCTCCCTCTAGATAACATACAAAATAGAACATATCTAAACTTATTTATAAATAGAACTTTGACTGTGTGTGTATGTGTGTGTGTGTCCGTTACCTATAGACTCCGAAACGGCTGAACCGATTTTCTTGAAAATTTACACAGTTGTACTATAAGCATCTGTGAGTGTTCTTAGCTAGGTTTTGTGTCGAGGTACCCCCGATAAATATCGAAAATCGATAATAAAAAAATCGGGTTATAGAAGGAGTGGTCCGATTTTAATCAAATTTTCAGCTCTTTTATTTTAGTTTTTGCTTCGGGTTTGGCTCTAACTAGGTATAATTATAGTTCTTTGTCTCAGTCATGATGCCATTTACTCAGAGGAATTATTTAGCCTTCAAAATTCAGTTTACGACGAAAAAAACTTATTTGATATCGATAGCAGGAAATCAAAATTTGACTTACATTCATTCATTTTTCTTTCAGTCTACGGTTTCGCTTTAACTGGAAACAACTATTGCTTTTTAGTCTTTCGTGCCAACGTCTAAAGAGTCTGAGCTCGAAGACCAGGGATTAGTTTTAAAGCTTTCATTACACCCGAGCAACGCCGGGCTACACTGCTAGTATCAATATAGATCCAATCATTTCATAGTCTGTCCCCCAAAACCCAATAATAAACCTACTGATGAGGAAATTAAGAAACGTATTCAAAACTAAGTAATAAACTTTTGGAAATAGCTTACTTTCTCCTTCGCTTAAATAACACAGTTTTTCTCTTTTTACAGGAAAATTTCACTAGAAACAAAGAAAAGAGTGCTGGATTGCTATGTGATATCAGTTCTTCAGTACGGCAGTGAATGCTGGACAATATCATCGAAAATGAGGACAAAACTTGAAGCAGCAGAAATGTGGTTCTACAGAAGGATGCTGCGGATATCGTGGACTGAGCATGCAAGCAACGATGAGGTGTTGGAAAGAATGGCAACAAAAAGGAAATTAATACTGAGCATCAGGAAGAGACAACTGAAGTTCCTGGGACATGCAATGACGAAGGAGAGCTTGGAGAACCTGATACTGACTAGCCAGATAGAAGGAAAGCGAGACAGAGGAAGGCAGCGGATAACATATTTGCAGGGCCTGATCAGGTGGATGACGGAACGGGGGTTGCAAGGTGTAACAGTAGCAAGCATACTAAGAACCACCAGGGATAGGGAGACGTGGAGAGCTATGATCGCCTACATCCTAAAGGGAGAGGGCACACAAAAGAAGGAGATGAAATCCGAATCAGAAATGTATCCTAAAAAGTAGTGTCTAACATGCGTTATGGAAACAAAAAGGTAGGCCTTAAGACCCGCAAACATACTGAGGTATATCAGTTAAACCCAGAATATTATATAAGCTCGGCTCCCATCGTTTTATGAAATTCCACTTCTTGATGATAATGCTCGCCATATTTGATGGATACAGAGTATCGTGGCAGCAGGTAATCTATTCAATGACACACCGTCAAAGATAACACTCCTGAATCAGACACTGTCTTGAATCGGATTTGCCATGTGATGTCAGTTCTTCAATACAGCAGTGAATGTTGGACAATATCAACGAAGATGAAGGAAAAACCTGAAGCAGCGGAAATATTCGTTCTACAAAAGGATGCTGCGGATGTTGATAATGTCCGCCATAATTTATGAATATAGAGTATCTTCGAAGCACGTAATTTGTTCAATGAAACACCGTCAAAGATTAACACTCCCGAATCAGACAGTCCTGAATCGGATTTGATTTTATTTATTCTTGTATAAAATACAAAAATTATGGCACAAGGCCTAAAACGGGGATGGGGAAGGCTGGTCATCATCTGTCCTAGTTTAACTTAGCTATTCACTTTCGTCGACCCTGACACACTTATAATAAACCTGACACCATAATACCACATTTTTACTTACCATTCTTACCACGTCCACCATAATACCTCTGCTGCTCTATGAAGTCCTACTTAACTCCCATATGTACAATTTTCAGTGGAGGGCATGGGCAGATAATAACAACTTTTAAAAAATCCCCAATGATTATATACAATGAAAGTACGATATTTACAAGAAACCAAACAAAATTGTATTAGTAATAAAAGCCCCACCACTACTCTAAGACTGTGACAGCAAAATCAATCGGACGAAAAATAATGCGTGGCTTTAAGAATATGTTACATAAGACTTATCCGATCAACAATCACTCACACATTTAAACACCATAACAAAAACGAAAAGCACACTTGGAAAATAACGAAAGACGCCACGCATCTACCGAAGAACTAACATTCCTGAACACCTAAAGTGGGAAGGGGTGGGGGATTAAACTAAAAGAAAGCTGGGGACAAAAAGAAAAGGGGGCCAATGAGCAATCATAACCTAGCTAAGTTAACTTTAGAGTGAAAAACAGAAAATCAAAAACCTTCTATTCTAAACTAACCGGGAAGGGGTGCACATGTAGTGCCCAGCACACCCAATATCCTGATGCCTAACCAGCATCAAACAACCACTCTAAGTCAGCACCTTTCACTCGACAGAAACGCGCAAGAGTCACCCACCTTTTGCCAAATTCAGATGAGGTGAGTCGTTTCCTTTCCGTCCTGATCTTGACTTTAAGCTGATGCTTAAAGAACAAGATCAGTTGGGAAGAGGTAAACTTCTCATCACCATAGAATTCCTTCTGTCGCGTCGTCCAAATCACGACTCGCATAAAACCTAGCAAGCAAAAGAGCACGTAGTGCTCAGCCCTAGATAACGGAGGTACGACATTGCTACAAACAGAACTAGCCTCAAGGACAAAGAACTTTCCACGCAGCATACGAACCATGAGATCTTCAAGAAACTTGCACAACGGAGCAACAACACTGCAGTGGAAGAAGGCGTGATCGACGGTTTCCGCCGACAGCCCACAACGCACGCAGGTTGAATTCAATTTGAGGCCCGCTGCACGAAGCTTCTTGCCTACCCAGAGAGCCTTCCGAATCATCAGCCAGGTGAGTGATGCCTCATCGTTAGTGAGACATTTCAACCCGGGCGGCCAAGGCCATATGAAACGAGCCTCCTGCTTCGTAAGCCCGAGCTCGCCTATCAGTTCATCTTGAACGGCCCCCCTAACTAACACCCGATATAATGCCCTAAGAGACAACGCTTGGGTGTTGGAGAGGCCATCCGTAGCCCGCAAGAGAAACTGGAGAGCCAAACGACATTCTTTATAGAAGGAGCACTCGCCACGAGTAGTACAGCCGGCCTCCTCCTCCGACAAGTGCACACTTCTCAAGGATGGAAAGTGTTTATGCACGTCCTCTTTAACGAGGCCGCCGTTCTCATCCGCCAGCATACACATTCGATCCAGGAATCTAACGCGAAGCGCTAGGCATGCCTAGATCGCCCTCAGAAGGATGAAGGCAACAGATCTCGCGACGCACCTTGGGAGTCTTGCCTTCTTCCCAAAGGAAGGAGAACAAAATAATGCCAAACGAATGGCACACGGGAGAGGAAGTACCGAGAGTCGGTAAAGGAGAATCGGGTAGATGTGCAAGGCACATACTTCCGCCCTCCCCTTTAAGGAGAGCTTCCTCGAGTCCACAGAAGAACTGCGGACTCGGCAAGGACGGCATTCCAACCCCCCGCTAAAATTACCCGTCTCGATGTTCCAAAGAGCGACTCGAGCTGCCGAAACAAAGCAGGACGCTCCGCGTGAACATTGGGCGCATAAACCCTAATGAGCCGAAAAGACTTCTCCTTTATGGTAATATCCAGCACACAAATCCTGCCCGCTGGATCCGCGAAGACAAGCGTACACACCGCACCCAACGACTTGCTCACTAACCAGGAAACACCTCTAGAACGACCATCAAAACATGCTGAATAGAGATCGTAATCCATAGACAGTATGCCCTCATAGTCGCCAGCTAAAAACCGGGTTTCCTGTATACAACAAACATCCACACCGAGGCGCTGGAGATCATGAGTGAGTCTCACCCTCCGAGACTGACCTCAGCCTCCGGCCATTCACACTTGCTAACCAAAGAGCCATTGTGATACGTGCTTAGGGTTGGGGTCCTGGACAGAACATGGACGGGGAAAGGATGCCGACAGCCTCTCCCAATGACCCATGGCCTATCTCATTCTTGATCGTGCAGTCAGAGGAGACGCCGCCAACATCCCAGGGAAAGGTTAGTTTCAGAGCCCTATAGAGGGAGGGATGAATAAAAACCGGGACCCGTCCTGTCTGCCGCGCACCCGACCCAGTGCGTATGACCGTCAGCTGCCTTTGTGCACCCGGGAAGTTTTCTGGCACCTCTATGTCTTTTTCCCCGCACTTCTTCATGGCCAAAAGCGCCTTCAGTTGCTTGATTCTGTTCCCAAAGTTTTTTGCTCGTTCAGCCTGGGCCGGGGAAATGCAGCAGATGTCCACCCCTTGCCTGTATGGAACTTTGACCGGTTTCTTTCGGGCCTTCTTGTTTTCAGATGATGGGCTTCTTTGCCTTTTGGATGGAGGAGGCATCTGTTTCGAGGGAGAGGGACAGGGAGAGAGGCAGGGAGAGACTTTGAAGTAGTTTATGATCGGGCTGGGATCTCGACTACGAGGGGAAGGTTTCCGGGGAGTGGGTTGCGAAGAGTGAATTTTCTTGGGTTTTTCCGCCTTTTTCTTTTGAGGGGAGGACGGGGCAGAGGCCGAGGGGCCCGGCGGACGTTTTTCCAATTGTTTCTTCAAATCGACCGAGGGCCGAAAAGGACGTCTTTCTAGCTGTTTTTTCAGCTCCTTAATTTTCTCCATCTTCTCGTAGCCGGGGTCGTATGCTTTTTTTCAATTCTTCCAATTTTGGTGCCGACCAGGCCGAGGCATCGCCCTTCTTGCTGTTGCAGGGAGTGTGGCTGTTAGTGCCTTTCGTCGTAGGGGTTTCTGGGGACCGAGGTTCCGCTGCTTGGCGCTTCCCCCTGGCTCTGCCAACAACCAGCCACTCCCTCTTTTCCTTCACCGTGGCTGCACTTGCAGCTGGCGATGGCTTTTCGGGGGGTGAGGGAACTTTTTATTCCCAACCGGGGGAACTACCACACCGGTCCTGGGTATTGGCATGCCCACTACGGGCGAGACGGATGTAACTGAAGCGGCCAGAGGGGGATTTTGGTCGACAGGGGCCTGACTTCCAGAAGCCTTCTTCTCTGGGCAGGAGGAGGAGAGGTGACCAGTCTCTCCACAACTCCAGCATTGTGGCTATCGGCCGGACAAGATGACCGGCAGGTTCAGGCCCCCTACGTCAAGGCAGTTGGGGATGGTCAAGAAGGCTTAACGATCTATCATAATTTCGAATGACCATCCCCCAGTCAAATCATCGCAGGGGGCATCCAAGATTTGGCCGAACTGCGAAAGGTACGCAGCTAGATGCTCCCCGATGACCTGAGGAGGAACCTCATATATTGCTACTTGGTCCTTCTCTTTCATACTCGGTTCTGAAAATATGATCCTTTGTGATCAAATCCTGCATCGCCATTTTCATGCAGTCTTCTGGTGTGGGTAGCAAAACGTCCCACATGAAAAAGCCCGCACCCTTAACTATTCTTAGGGGCTTAACCCCGGTCGACTGTAGTGCTTTTATCACTATGTCTTTCGTGCTGCGACAAATTTTGCGCGTACGCTTGTCCACCACGAAGACTGACACTATTTTTTCTCAATCTTCTTTAATTCTTGAGGATCTTCTAAAAGCCCACCTTCTTTCACAAGGGGTGCGTAGCTCTTAGCTCTCTCCAAGAACTCCGTCAGATTGATTTTGCATTTTGGCGGGAACTTCCAGCCACAGGGCGATTCCCCGGTCTCAGCATCTTTTGATGTCTTGTCTTTGTTCGTTGCTTTTTCTTCACTACTATTCTGGCCTTTTTCGGCCACATTGTTATTTTCCTCTTGCTCCTTTCTGGGAAGAGGGGGAAATGATTAGTCCGTTTTGTCTGGTGGACCCTTCCATGGTGGGTCAAAATTTAGTTTTTTTTTTTGAATGACCGACTTTTGTCGGCCATTTTGAATTTTTAAAACCACACTCAAATTTTTTTTTACTCCACTAAATTATATGTATGGGGAAGGGTAGGAAAAACGGGCGTAAAATGGAAAAAGATATCTAATAATATACACAATGCAATAAAAATAAAACGGTTTAAAACAAAAAACAAACCCCGAAGTATTTAAGAAATGAAATACAAATCAGCCAATTAAATTAAAACGGCTGGCAAACTAAAAACTAGCCTTTAGCGGCCAAAAATACACTAAGAGAAAAAACTAATAGCCTTAAATGGCAAAAAGATTAGCCTCTTGAGAGGTTAAATAAAAGGAGAATTTGAACGGAAAACAAATTTGTGCACGAATTAACTTTACAAGTTACAAATTACACAAAAAATAAAAAATAAAACAAATAGAAAAACGAAGAGTTGCCTAAACGGCTACTCCCGTCAAAAAATAGGAGGAGGGGCTAAAATAAACTTTAAAAGGTTTAAATAAACTTTACAAAATAAAAAGAATTAACAAATTTGAACAACGAATAAACTTTACAAGTTACAAATACACAAAGAAAACAAATATAAACAAAAAAATTGAAGAGTCTCCTAACGACTTCTTTCGCAAAAGAAAAATGGGGAGGGGCTGAAAAAGAAAAGTTAAAGTGGGGAGAAAAAAACTCAGGTAATTTTCAGCTTCTGGACAATAAATAAAAAAAAGCAGTTACTATTAAAGAAAATAAATATGGCACTTAAGGCCAAACAGATACTGAAAAAAAGAAAAACAAAAAAATAAATTGAAAACGGCCGACCTGAACAAAAACAAATATGGCCGCCAAAAAATGCGAAAATAAAAACAAAAAAGCTAGAAAAATAAAAAAATTAAAGAAACAAAGTAAGTAATCGAGAAAAAAAAATAAAAATAAACTTATCTATAGAAAAGGTCTTTTCTTGTAAAAATAAAGTCGGTCCAAATAAGTGATTATATTTTTTTCCAACAAAAGACTAAACCTCGCCAAAGCAAGGGTCAGAAAAGTCTGTCAATGACAACAACTAGTCAAAAATGTCTGGATCGGATTTGATCTTGAATAATCGGAAAAATATGGCTGTCTTTTTTATACACGTCGCATTGAATATTTTTGAGCTTCCTGATTGGTTAAGCCTTCTATTGGTGAACTATAAAATGGGTTGGCCCATGGGGATCAGCACAGTATATGTATGTACCAAGCTAACAAGGGGCACCTAAAAAATAGGGAGAATAACCCATGACAATAAAAAAAAAATACATTTTTATTGTCATGGGTTATTCTCCCTATTTTTTAGGTGCCCCTTCTTAGCTTGTGGCATTGTGGTGTATGAAGGATTGGGAGTAGATGGATGCGTTCTTTTGGTGACTGTGCAAATTGTAACGAGTGAATGGGTCGTGATAGTGTTTAGCTAGGTATAGGATAGTTAAGCGAGAACCAACCCCCCCCCCCCGCTCCCCTTTTAGGCCTTGTGCCATAATTTTGTATTTTATACAAAATAAATAGAGTATATGTATGTACCAAAAAGTACAACACTGCTGACGATCCTTTATTTTGGCTTTTGTTCTAGTAAGGTAAGTACTGTCGGGTGTGCGTTGTGGTGTAACGGATATCGGTTCAGAATGAGAAATCGGAGAGCCAAGATCTAATTCCACTAGGGTTCGTTATATTCACTTACGCACAAATACCCTTGGAACGAGAAAGGTTCCATATCTTCTACCCCAGGGTTGAATAGCAGGAGAGACTGAGACTGGGTTCATGGATGGGAACTGGTCTACCGCAGAATGAAAAATGGCAACCTATTGAGAAAAAATCTTTTGTTTAGTCAGTCATGTCGCGAAAAAGACTTGATTTGCCAAGTGTGTATCTGGAATGTAATGATAACATATAGACCTTGTGGATTCTTTTTACTCAAACTTGCTGCCTAAAAACACACACAAACACACACACACACATATATATATAGATATATATTTAATCATTTCACCCCGAGCAAGGCGGAAATACCATTGATGTGCGGGGGGGGGGGCTGCATAACTTTAAGAGAGATTAATTAGAAGAGAGTGAGGAGTACAAACCAGTGAAAAAGGAGGGATAGAAAAATGAGAATGCAGGTGTGATGACAGGTATATAGGTGGAGAGAAAGGGGAGGATATACGGGGGTGGGGAGGGAGCTAGAGTCCAGTGTTTAATAGATGAGTATTGACATTGCATTTAAATTTCTGGAGGTTGTAGCCGTCAGGAAAGCAAGAATATGGGAGCGAGCTCCACAGGCGGGAAGTGCGAGAGAATTTGGCTAACCTAACTGTGAATGGATGGGACCCAGTCTGGTTGCACGAGTAAACACCTGTTGAGGAGGCACCAGTGACTTAAGTTCGTCCAAGCAGAAGCCATGAAAGTATTTATAGAGAGACAAAGGGAGGCCACATTTCGTCGGTGGGGAAGTGGCTGTAGTCGAGCCACCATATCAGTACCTATCATATTACAGACTCTCCTTTGGAGCCTGTCGAGAACACTGAGGTGAACAGCAGGGACGCCTGACCATAAATGGCAGCAGTACTCCATGCACAGACGGATGGTTGACTTGTATATATGCAGGATGGATTCAGGCGTAAAAAACATCCTGGATCGACATAATGACCCAACTTCTTATCAGTGGATTTAGCTATAGATTCGATATAGTGGTTCCATTTGAGGTCTGAAGAGAGGGTAAGCCCGAGAAGACGCAGTGTATTGCTCTCAGGGAGAATCGCTTGATCCATGCTTATGGGAGGCAGGAGGGGTTTCCTGTGATGGTTGAATAAAGAAAGAATAAATCTAAGTAAGAGCCAGCAGACCTACCTAGGTTTCACCCTACGGCTCGTCAGGGTAAGTCGGCTAATACAGAGGAAATAAAGCGGTAATTTATAGATACTCAACCACATGACTAAAACATGGAAGACACCAAAACGAGACGAACTGAAATATATTATAATAATTATTAGTATTATCATTATTATTATTGTTATTATTATCATTATATATATATATATATATATATATATATATATATATATATAACGGAAAATTTACAAGACTTATTCTCTTATCATTTAATTGGAGTAGATAGATCTATCTATTGCCCGGTTCACACTCCACCCATGTCTATTGAACAGGTTAAGAGGCCCTTGTTCCCTGTTTAGGATGTGGTTTCCGGCTTCCTCTTTTCTAATCTTTTCACTATTACGTAGCCCCCTGCACATCAGTGGCGTTACTGCCTTGCTCGGGGTGATACGATTAAAAAAAAAAACTAACCCCCACCAACATCCCACACACAACTCGCCAAATATAAGAAAAGAGGCTTCCCATTCCTTTCCACACCACCTGATTAAAACATTGTAATTTCAATGTCGAAATAAAATGTACACTTTGTAGTGGATAAAAAAAATGTAGATGTTCTAAACTATAATAAATATTCACATCTCTATATTAAATTTTAAATTAATGTTTTAGACGTTGTAAATTTTTCTTTATTCCTTATTCACTCTGATATATATATATATATATATATATATATATGTATGTATATGTGTGTGTGTGTATGTGTGTTTGTATAAAAGTTATGTTGTTCCTCAAATATATAGTCATCCGCAGACAGACCTTACTCGCATTTAAGTAAATATTCTGTTTTTAATCAAACAGTATTATATAATTCTTTCTACCGGCCTGATTATTTACGATAAATTTTCGTTACAAAAATTGTATGTCAGTCAGCAGGATTCGAACCTGCAAACCCTATTCACATAGGGGAAGCCACCATGTAATCTGGCGCGTCTTAAACCTCTCGACCACGAATGCTGAGCAACCTAAACGAAGTTAAATTAAGCCTATAACAATTCATCATAATAACCATCTCTGCTCTGAAATGTATCGTAATGCCAACAAATGTAAACATGTTACGGAAATTAGCGAAGATTAACGAAATTGGTTATAAACAACCGACAAAATTGTAATTGATTTGTTTGAACATTATTTTTGATCGATACTCGTATTTAAGTAGATATTCTGTTTTTAATCAAACAGTATTATATATTTATTTCTACCGGCCTGATTATTTACGATAAATTCTTGTTACGAAAATGTATGTCATACGGCAGAATATCTACTTAAATACGACTAGCATTATAACCCGGCGTTGCTCGGGTGTAATGAAAGCTTTAAAACTAATTCATGGCCCTGGAGCTCAGACTCAGCCTAAAGAATATTTGTGTGAAGTTTGGTGAGAATCGGATAAAAATTGTGGATTTGTATAAAGAACATACAGACTGATAAACAGACACACACAATCAAACATCTTGACTTATATATATATATATATATATATATATATATATATATATATATATATATTATCGATTTTCTGCACTATTGTAATAACTGCAACCTTGAAACTTCTGAATATCGTTTCTTATGTCTTTGTCTATGAGTGTATCAAATTTGATTAAAATTGGACCACTCCTTCTATAACTCGATTTTTTCGATTATTGATTTTCGATATTTATCGGGGGTACCTCGGCACGAAACCTAGCTAAGAACACTCGCAGATGCTTATAGTACAACTGTGTAAATTTTCAAGAAAATCGGTTTAGCCGTTTCGGAGTCTGTGGGTAATGGACACACACACACACATACAGACGAAGTTCTATATATATATGCATATATACATAGATATGCATATATATGCGTGTGTGTGTACGTATTTGTGTGAGTATAACTCTAAAGTATTGCTAAAACAAATAATAAGAATCCATGCCTTTCTTCTTCAAATATATTCTATTTTATCGTTCTTGCCTTATTTATTGCATAATTGTTGAATGTGTCATTACCATGCATGATAAAATTTAAGTTTCTTTGTGAAGTTACTTTGGTTCTGTCATATGTTTCTTTGTATTTCGTATGCGCCACACTATTTTATACAACTTTTGCAATTTCATTTCTGTGTCTGGATAGGCGGCGTTTGCTCTTATATCTTTATCAGTCATTAACTTTTTTCGTTTTACTCCCATGGCCAAATATTTCTCATAACCATTTACAAATATCTCAGTGTTATTTTTTTTTTCTTCATTTGTTCTGATTAAATCAATTTCAGCAGTCAATCACATCCTTATTTAAAGCGAAAAACTTCTCTCTTTTTTTTTTTTTATCAGGTATCGCTTTACGGTACATTTCCTTACGTATCTCTCGCTCTTTCTCGCCATTTCTCGTTTCCTTTCGGCCTCGTTGTTCTCTTATTATTTTTTTTTTTTTTTCGCTTTTATTCGCTACTTAAATTTCATTTCATCACTTCCGGTTTTGTCTTTATCTGCCGTTTCCCCCCCATCCATTATTTCACATTCTGACATTTTTTCACTCAACTTATTTCCGATTACAATTCGCCATATTTTTACACTTTTTACAGATTCTTGAGAAGTTGATGCTTTCAAATTTTCATAACTTCATTTCTCCCATTTAGAAGGAATTTTCTTCCATTTTTTTTGTCACATTATTTCCGTTTGACGTTCTTCCATATTCTCTTTATTTTTATTTTTCTTCTATCATTTTCACTGTAAATTAGTTGCTTTTGCTGGCTTTGTTTCACTTCCTGTTCCGTTGTTGGTTTTTTTTTTTAAGTTTCCTACAACCATTTTAGGGCATGAAATTTTCCTACTCAATGGCTTTCTTTTTCTTCCTTTTGTTTTATATCGTAATCTTATTAATAAACTTTTTTCTTTCCATTGGATTTCTTTCTTTATTTATTTCTTTATTTATTTTTTCTTAAATCATTTCTTTTTTTCTTTTTACACTTCTTTAACATTCTTTCTTTCTTTTTTATTCTTAGATTAATTCATTCTTTTCTTTCTTGCTTCTTCTTTCGTTTTTCCATTCTATCATATTCTTGGAGTTCTCTTTCTATTCCATTCTTTATTTTCTTTCTTTCTTTCGTTCATTCTTACATTTTTACTTCTTTCATAAATTTCTATCATTCCGTTTTTTTTCTAGGGTTGTTCCAACGAGAGAAATTGGTATAGAATAAAAAATGTTAGAGGCCGTGAAGGATTTATTTAAAGTGTATATTTATTGTTGTTGTTATTATACATGTTATGATACATTAAGTGTCTATAATGGACGCTTAATGTATATATATCTAAACTTATTTATAAATGGAACTTTGTGTGTGTGTGTGTGTGTGTGTGTGTGTGTGTGTGTGTGTGTGTGTGTGTGTGTGTGTGTGTGTGTGTGTGTGTCCATTACCTATAGACTCCGAAACCGCTAAACCGATTTTCTTGAAAATTTACACAGTTGTACTATAAGCGTCTGCGAGTGTTCTTAGCTAGGTTTTGTTTTGAGGTACCCCCGATAAATATCGAAAATCGATAATCGAAAAAATCGGGTTATAGAACGAGTGGTCCGATTTTAATCAAATTTGATACACTCATAGACAAAGACATAAGAAACGATATTCAGAAGTTTCAAGGTTGCAGTTCTTACAATAGTGCAGAAAATCGATTATATATATATATATATATATAAGGCAACATGTTTGTGTGTGTGTCTGTTTATCTGCCTGTATGTCTGTATTTTTTCAGCCCTTTTATTTTAGTTTTTGCTTGGGGTTTGACTCTAAGATATAGATATAATTGTAGTTCATAGTTTCAGCCATGATACCATTTACTCAGAGGAATTATTTAGCCTTCAAAATTAAGTTTACGACGAAAAAAACTAATTTGATATCGATACCAGGAAATCAAAATTTGACTTACATCCATTCATTTTTCTTTCAGTCTACAGTTTCGCTTTAACTGGAAACAACTATTGCTTTTTAGTCTTTCGTGCCAACGTCTAAAGAGTCTGAGCTCCAAAACCATGGATTAGTTTCAAAGCTTTCATTACACCCGAGCAACGCCGGGCTATAATGCTAGTACATATATATATATATATATATATATATATATATATATATATATATAATAATCTCTGAATATATATATATATATATATATATATATATATATATATATATAGGAAAGAAAGAAACATACTGGATTTTAAAATTAAATACACACAAGCTAGGGTTAAATAGGGACTTAGGTGTGTTGAATCTTTACAAATATTTCAATAGCTAAAAAATTTTTTTCAGATATTCCAAGAATTTTTTATCTAAAACAAACAGACTTTCTCTACGGACGTGCTGCATGTTGTGAACAAACACACCACGTGATGTAAACAAAAAATATCCGAACGCTATCGTGAAATACGTTTCTAATTCAAATTTAAAAATCACTTGTTTCTGATGAAGGACCGAGGGCGGTCTGAAATATAAAATATAATAAAAATAAACAAATACTGTTAAAAAAAAGTACATTTTTAAATTCAAAACTTTTTATTAATATTCTTTCCTATACATATTAAGACAGTATACGTGGATGATCATCACTATATATATATATATATATATATATATATATATATATATATATATATGAACTGGGATACAGCGAAACAGACTTGTATGTGGATGACTAATATATTAGGCTTACATTACGATTGAGTCCTCTAGGGGGGAAATTTTAAAAACAGTTACCACTTCTGTGATTTACGGGTTAGTCATTAGTAATAAATTGAGTTCTCCCGGTGGCTTGCGTGTATACCCACTGCATATATAGTACACGATAAAATTTCCTTTTTTTTCATTCCATGCGCCGATAGGTACTAATACCTACCCATACGTGCACTCAATGAAAATAACGTTTGCAGAAATAATAAATAGATAGGTGTGTAATGTAATCATTTCGGAACTTTGAGATACAGATTGGGTTCTATAGCTTTGGCTGGCAACCAGTCTACCGCAGAAAGTAATAGCGACCTACTGCGGGGTAATATTCTGCCCAGTCAGCCATGTCTTATTCGAGACATGATAGCCCAAAGCGTGTATCACGTATGGCACTTAACTGACTGACTGAACATAATAGTTGGAATCAGGATTAAGGCTTCTACTGGTCACAAATGGGGGATCGGTTTTCTATTGTTATGAAGTAATAAACTGATCCCCCACTAATTATTGCGTAATAATATAATACATCTCTTAGCTATGAGTCAAATAACAGGAGAGATTGGGTTCTATAACCTTGGCTGACAACCAGTCTACCACAGTTGAAAAGGACCTCCAATCCGTGGTGGATTAGGGTAAGAAATGGCTCGTAAAATTCAATTCTTCCAAAACGAAGCTGCTGTCAATTAACCACCACTGACAACCGCACCACCCTACCATTAGCATTGAACAGGCTTGCCTGCCAGAGAGTAAAACACTACCCCTGCTTGGCCTGACACTCTCAGCGGACCTCAAGTGGAATGACTACGTCGAATCCATTGCTAAATTCGCTGCTATGAAAGTCGGCTCTCTGTGCAGGGCCCGGAAATTCTTTCCGTCTGAATCTATCCTGCACTTATATAAATCTAACATCCGCCCGTGTATTAAATACTGCTGCCACATCTGGTCGGGTGCCCCTGCTATTCTTCTCAGGGTTCTTGACAAAATACAGCGAAGAATCTGTAATATGATTAGCTGACCGCCTGCGGTCACTCTCTCACCGGCGTGACGTGGCTTCCCTGTGCCTCTTCTATAAATACTTTCATGGCTTCTGCTCTGATGAACTTAAATCACTGGTGCCCCCTAGGTGTGAATTTGCACGAGATACTAGATTGGCAACTAGGTCCCACCCTTTTGCAGTGAAACCGATTAAATATAACTGCAATTTCTACTCCAACAGCTTCTTTTCTCGCAATTCCCGCCTGTGGAATTCCCTTTGGTATGCTTGCTTCCCCGACGGCTACAACCTCCAGGAGTTTAAATGTAGGGTCAATAGACACCTCCTAACACACTAACTCACACTCATTCTCTCCAACTCTCTCCCTATGTACATCCTAACTCGTCTATTACCCTCCTTCTGACATTTCCTATACCCAATCGCTCCATGTAACCCCCTGCGCTATAGTGGCAGTGGAATGTTTTGCTTGGGGTGACATGATTAAAAAAAAAAAAGAAATTACCAACTACATCGGGATAATCTTCTGCTCAGTCAGTCAAGTCTCTTTCGGGACATGATCGCCCAAACCGTGTATCACGTATGGCACTTAACTGACTGACTGAATATAATAGTTGGAATCATGATTAAGGCTTCTACTGGTCATAAAATGGGGGATTGGTTTTATATTGTTATGAAGTAATAAACTGATCCCCCACTAATTACTAAGTAATAATATAATACATCTCTACTCCCTCTAGCTATGAGTCAAATAACAGGAGAGATTGGGTTCCATAGCCTTGGCTGACAACCAGTCTACCGCAGAAAGCAACCTACTGCGAGATAATATTCTGCCCATTCAGTTACATCTCTTTCGAGACATGATCGCCCAAAGCGTGTATCGCGTATGACAGTAAACTGACTGAAGGTGTTCTTTTCTCTAAAAATTTCAAAAATATTCAATTCGAAAATCATCTCAATTTTCAATCTTTATTCCTTTTCTTCATTTTTTTCCTCACAATGTATCCGAAAGTCCTTCACTTATCACTCACTCAAGTTAGGATTTTTTTTTTCAGCGAGAGGAGAAAGGGGAATTAATTTTCGTTTTACTTGCTTCTTTCTTTGCAAAATTAGTTTTTGATCGTCTTTGTTTTGAAATTGTTTTTAAAAAGCATAAAAAAGGGCCCGAATGAAACAAGATCGACTTCCTGATAAAGCACGTATCTCTCAGCTTTGTATCATCTCTTCTTGATCGAATCATTAGGTTTCTTTTAAACAGTAAAAGATATTCCTTTTTGCTTTTATTTTTTAATAGAAATCAAATAAAATGTCAGCGTTGCCAGTTGGGGAGGGTGCAAGAATGAAGTGCTGTCAAGAGAACTCACAAAGTAACTCAAGATAATTGTTATCACTCCAGGCGAAAAATGTCACAATCTGAAACGTCGATGTTGATTTTTGTTTTTGGCTCGGTTTCATTTTGTTTTTTATAATTTAAATTTTAAGTGCAAATATTTCAATTTTTTTTTCTTTTACTGTTTTATTGAAATAAATCAGAATTACTAAATTATGAAAGAATTTTACACGTCAAAATATTTCATTTTTTCTTCTTCCTTTTCTTCTTTTTTTCTTTTTCTTCTTTTCCTCCTCTACCTTTTTCTTTTCTTCTTTTTCCTTTCTTCTTCTTTTTTTCTTTTTCTTTTTCTTTTCTTCTTCTACCTTTTCTTTTTTCTTCTTTTTCTTTTCTTCTTTTTTTTACCTTTTCTTCTTTTTTTTACCTTTTCTTTTTTCTCCTTTTTCTTTTCTTTTTTCTTTTCTTCTTTTCTTCTTTTACCTTTTTTGTCTTCTTTTTCTTTTCCTTTTCTTCTTTTCTTCTTCTACCTTTTCTTTTTCTTCTTTTTCTTTTCTTCTTTATTCTTCTACCTTTTCTTTTTTCTTCTTTTTCTTTTCTTCCTTTTCTTCTTTTCTTCTTTTATCTTTTCTTTTTTCTTTTTCTTTACTTCTTCTCCCTTTTCTTTTTTCTTCTTTTACGTTTTTTCTTTTTCTTTTCATCTTTTTCTTTTCTTCTTTTCTTCTACCTTTTCTTTTTTCCCATTTTTCTTTTCTTCTTTTTCTTTTATCTTCTTTTTTTTCATCTTTTCTTGCTTTTTTATCTTTCTTTTTTTCTTTTTCTTGTTGTTCTTCTTTTCTTCTTCAACAAGAATAACTTATTCACAAATCTAATATACATAACTTTATCATAAGAAAAATGAGAAAAATGAATGCAATATATAGATCTAAACTTATTTATAAATGGAACTTTGTCTCTGTGTGTGTGTGTCTCTCTCTCTCTCTCTCTGTGTGTGTGTGTGTGTGTGTGTGTGTGTGTGTGTGTGTGTGTGTGTGTGTGTGTGTGTGTCCGTTACCTATAGACTCCGAAATGGAGTCGAGCTGTCAGGTCTGAACCGATCACATTACAAATTCTCCTCTGGATCCTTTCGAGATCCCTGAGATGAACAGCAGAAACACATGACCAGATATGAAAACAGTATTCCTTGCACGGTCGGATGGTTAATTTGTATATGTGCAAGATGGATTCAGGCAGAAAAAAACTTCCTGGCTCGATACAATGACTCTACCTTCCTAGCTGTGGATTTAGCTAATGATTCAATGTAATGATTCCACTTGAGGTCTGAAAATAGGGTGGGGCCGAGGAGGCGCAGTCTATTGCTTTCAGGGAGACTTGCTTGGTCCATGCTTGGTGGGGAGCATGTGAGACTGCTTGCAATGGTTAGAGCAGCTTTGTTTTAGAAGCATTGAAATTTACAAGTCATTTCTTGCCTCAGTCTACCACAGTCGACATTCTCGAGATCAGCAGCGAGGTTATGTTTGTCCACCTCGCCAGATTTCTTACTGGTGCGGGAGTAAATGGTAGTGTCATCTGCTTAGATGCCTACTTGGGATTTGGTCACGTCAGAGAGATCATTTATGAAGATCAGAAAAGCGTCGGACTTAGGATAGAGCCCCTGAGGGACACCAGCATTCATGCGGTAGGATGTGGAAGCATGCCCATTCAAGACTACCTTCATGATGCGGTTAAATAGAAAAGATTGAATCAGATCAAGCAAACGTCCAGTGATACCATAACCCTGTAGTTTGTGCAGAAGGCTAGGGTGCCAAACCCTTTCAAAAGATTTGGAGATATCCAGGGTAACATCGCCAGCTTTGTACTCCGTGATGATTGTTAGCATATCGGCCGTAGAATTGGCAAAGCGGAAGCCATACTGTATGTCTGCGAATAGTTTATGGGCAGTAAGATGTTGATCTATTTCAGCATTGATAATATCCTCGAACACTTCCGAAAATTGGTAGGAGGCTGATAGGGCGATAATTGAATGAGTCCGAGGGTTCCCCTGAGTTCTTAAATCCATAACCACAGAAGAGGACTTCCAGCAGGCAAGAAAACGGGATGCAGAAAGGTAGTAATTATAAAGTTTAGAGAGGACAGAGGAGAGTTCAAGGGCACATTTCTTCAGGACAATGACCGAGATTTCTTCACCTCCGCTCGTCTTATGGGGGTTAAGTTTTGATATTATAGATACCAGAGAGGGGGTTGTTTGAATATCTTTCGGTTAAGCCTCAGTTCTAAGAGTGAAGTCGAGTGCGGACTCCAGACGAGTCAAATGTAGAATTTGATGAAAATTTTCGGGCAAAGCGCTCAGCGTTGTCCACTGATGCCGTGAGACCCTCGAATTTATTAATTAAGGGAGGGATGGAGGATTTGCTGTTGTTCAGCACACGTTTGCAGAGCCGCCAATAGTTTTTGAAGCCAAACTTGCAGGTAGCTACGCGCTGCCTCATTCTCTCGACCAACAACAGCTTAGCGTCGTTCAGGATCCTCTTGCACTCATTACGAGCAGAAGCAAATAGGCGCGTATTGTGGTCAGATGCATGGCTCCGAAACAACCAGAAGTAGTGGGAAACAGACAGGAGAGAACCTGGGCAAGGAATGAGGTTTGGGACGGAAAATCCTGATCGGTATAAATTCATCAATGCCAGCTTTCACCCAGGAAGAGACCCCAGAGGCGCAGTCCTCAACTGGAAGACTAAACAATTTTCCCAAAGGAAGTCGCATAGAAAATCGCGGAACGCATCCAAGTCTGCTCTTTGGTAGCAGTAGAAAATTCTGTTGGTAGGAGACTCTGGTGGGTAATGAGAATGAAGAGAGATATTAATAGAAATAACAGCATGATGGGAGTTATCGAGAGGGCAATGCTGCGAGAATTGGCAGGAGTCAGATAGAGAGGTGAAGCAGAGATCTAGTAGAGAAGCGTGTTCTGAAGGGATTCTGGGAACGTGCGTGGGGAAATCCACTACTTGCGTAAGGGTTTGAGAAATAGAAAAGTTCATGGCGTGAATATCAGCTGAATCAGTGACAGAGTCTTTTAGCCATTTGGCATGATGATCGTTAAGATCACCGAACACAAATAAGTTAGCGAATGGGTGGGAGGAAGTAGCCTTTGGAATATTGTCAGAGATGCTGTCTGACTGGGAGAGGAGGAGGAACGGTACAGAAAGAAAAGATAGCTAACCGATTTGAGAAGTGACAGACGAAGACACATGTATGGGAGGTCAGGGAATTCGAGAGATGTCACCCTAACTAGAGGGAGGGGTTCATTGACGTAAACCCCAAACCATACATATGGACAGCGGAGTCCTTCTTTAAGAGGGGAATGTAACCAGAGATCGAGAAGTCAGTGAAAGAAATTGAGGGGTTGAAATTAGTCTAACAGAACGCTAGGATGTCAGGGTACTTTTTTTTTAATCATATCACCTCGAGCAAGGCGGTAACGCCACTGGTGTGCAGGGGGCTACGTAAGAGTGAAAAGATTGGAAAAGAGAAAGCCGGAAACCACATCCTAAACAGGGAACAAGGGATGAGCCTCTACACCTGTTCAATAGACAGGGGTGGAGTGCGAACCGGGTGATAGTTTAATCTATCTACACCAATTGAAAAAAAAAAGAAAAGAGTAAGAAGATTGGAAAAAAGAAAGCCGGAAACCACATCCTAAACAGGGAACAAAGGATGAGCCTCTACACCTGTTCAATAGACGGGGGTGGAGTGCGAACTGGGTGATAGTTTAATCTATCTACTCCAATTGAAAAAAAAAGTGAAAAGATTGGAAAAAAGAAAGCCGGAAACCACATCCTAAACAGGGAACAAAGGATGAGCCTCTACACCTGTTCAATAGACGGGGGTGGAGTGCGAACCAGGTGATAGTTTAATCTATCTACTCCAATTGAAAAAAAATAATTCGTGAAGCAAAGATTCAACGCTACAAATGTTGGTACGAATAACCTGGATAGTAGCGAAGGAAATGTTAAGTGGTTTGGGTGATTTTCCTTTGGTCTATTTTTTATTTTTATTTTTTATATTTATTTTTATTTATTTATTTATTTTTTTGCTGAGATATGGTTGTTCATATTTGTTGGTGGTGAGTAGAGACCTCGAGTATAGGAGGCAGACGGTCATTAACTGCGACATGCGCTGGAAAGAAACTGGCGTGGACTGCAGCAAAGTGTGGCCTCGGGGTTGCCAACCGGAAGCGCCTGCAGGGACACCTATCCATGCATGGCATGGCACTGAAAGTACCCCGATATTATGCAACTGTTAACCAGAGCAGCCGCTCTTGACGCTACGCAAGATTTAGGACTCCTAACTACCAGTCGGAAGGAGCAACCAGAAAACTGCCAACCGGAAGGAGCAACCAGAAAACTGCCAACCGGAAGGAGCAACCAGAAAACTGCCAACCGGAAGGAGCAACCAGAAAACTGCCAACCCGGTAACCCCACAATGAAGAGACGTTGCCATCGACCACGCACGTCGCAGGAAAATCGCGGAAGCGCCAATAATGAAGTCTGAGGAGAGGAAGAAAGCCAGAAACCGCTTCCTGAACAGGGAACAAGGGATAAGCCTCTATATGGAAAACTGAAGACAAAAGGGAACTTCCTTCATTTTACTTCATGGGAACTAAAATGATGTTCATGCTCACATAACTACACATTCGCACAAAGAATATTTTTATGCATTGGACTAGCAGTATAGCTCGGCGTTGCTCGGGTGTAATGAAAGCTTTAAAACTAATCCATGGTCCTGGAGCTCAGACTCTTTGGACGTTGGCACTAAAGACTAAAAAGCAATAGTTGTTTCCTATTAAAGCGAAACTGTAGACTGAAAGAAAAATGAATGGATGTAAATCAAATTTTGATTTCCTGGTATCGATATCAAATAAGTTTTTTTGTCGTAAACTGAATTTTGAAGGCTAAATAATTCCTCTGAGTAAATGGTATCATGGCTACAATTATACCTACTTAAGAGCTAAACCCGAAGCAAAAACTAAAATATAAAAAAAATACAGACATACAGGCAGGTAAACAGACACACACACAAACATCTTGCCTTTTATATATATATATATATATATATATATATATATATATATATATATATATTATCGATTTTCTGCACTTTTGTAAGAACTGCAGCCTTGAAACATCTGAATATCGTTTCTTATGTCTTTGTCTATGAGTGTATCAAATTTTATTAAAATCGGAACACTCCTTCTATAACCCGATTTTTTCGATTATCGATTTTCGATATTTATCGGGGGTACCTCGGCACAAAATCTAGCTAAGAACACTCGCAGACGCTTATAGTACAACTGTGTAAATTTTCAAGAAAATCGGTTCTGCCGTTTCGGAGTCTATAGGTAATGGACACACACACACACACACAGACACACACACGCACACACAGACAAAGTTCCATTTATAAATAAGTTTAGATTAGATTAGATTAGATTAGACAGCCGAGTCAATTCTATTTAGTTTATTTTGATTTATAATTTTTATCGCATTTGTTTAATATCTCACATTGTGATGATAGAAGAACGGCCAAAAATGGTGAAATGTTGTAAGAATCTGAACTCAAATTTACTTTGGATAACCACGCGATTAAGACTCTTTGTAAACATTTTTTTAATCACTTGTTAATCAATATCCCACATTCTTGATAATGCAACCGTGCATGGAATACTGTTGCCATATCTGGTCAGGCGCCCCTACTATTCCTCTCAGTGTTCTCAACAGGCTCCAAAGGACATCTGTAATGTGATAGGTCGACTCTAGCCACTTTCTCATCGTCAAGATGTGGCTTCCCTCTGTCTCTTCTATAAATATTTTCATGGCTTCTGCTCTGACGAACTTGGGTCTCTGGTGCCCCACCACAAGTATTTACTCGGACAACCAGGCTGGCAACTATGTCCTACCCTTTTACAGTTAGATCAACCAAATGCGGGTGACAATTCTACTCCATCAGCTTTTTTTTTTTTTTTCACACTTCGCGTCTATGGAACTCCCTTCAATATACTTGCTTTCCTAACGGCTATAACCTCCAGGAAGTTAAATGCAATGTCAATTCCTATCTCTTATCCACTTAACTCTGTTCCTTTCTATATCACCCCGTGTATCTTGTTGTTTTCCTTTCTCTCTACCTTTGTAACTGTCTTCACAGCTGTGTTCACATTTTTCTCTTGCCCTTCAGTTTCACCCCCTGTAGTTGGTTCGTCTTTCTCTTCACACTCCTCTTGCCTAAAACTTTAACTCTTTTAAGTAGCCCCCTGCACATCAGTGGCGGTACCGCCTTGCTTTGAGTGAAACGATTAAAAAAAATGTTCCAAGATGTTCCAAGAATTGTGAAACGTTGTAAAAACCTAGACGCAAATTTTCTGTGGATGATCGACAGCTTAAAACACTGACGTCTTGGTTAATTGGTTTCTCTTTTTCTTTTTTTTTTTTTAATCATCTCACCCCAAGCAAGGCATTCCACTGCCACTATTACGCATGGGGCTACATAGGGGAAGGTAAAGAGAAGGAGTGGTTAGACATAGGGAATGTCAGGAGGAAGGTGACAGATGAGTAAGGATACCGAGGATGAGGATGGGAAGAGTGTTTGATAGAATGGGAGCAGGTTAGTGTGTTAGGAGGTGTCTATTGACCTTACATTTAAACTCCTGGAGATTGTAGCCGTCGGGGAAGCAATCGTGTGGAAGGGAATTCCACAGTCGGGAAGTGCGAGGAAAGAAACTGTTGGAGTAGAAGTTGCGGTTACATTTTATCGGTTTCACTGTAAAAGGGTGGGATCTAGTTGCTAATCTAGTATCTCGTGCAAATTCGTATCTAGGGGGCACCAGTGATCTAAGTTCATCGGAGCAGAAGCCGTGAAAGTATTTATAGAAGAGACACAGGGAAGCCACGTCGCGCCTGTGGGAGAGAGACTGCAGGCGGTCTGCCAAGTCGGTATCTATCACATTACAGACAGATGTTTGAGAGAATAGATGCGAGTTAGTGTGTTAGGAGGTGTCTATTGACCTTACATTTAAACTCCTGGAGATTGTAGCCGTCGGGGAAGCAATCGTTTGGAAGAGAATTCCACAGTAATTAAATAAAATTAATTAAAGTAGCGTGTTTTAATAATAGGATGTGGTGATGTGGGTGATCCGAGTTAGATTTCCAATTGAATTTGTTGCATTCACTCATTGGGAAAGGTATTAATCTGTCTCGTCTCCCTCCAGATATGGGTTAAACAGTAGATTGGGTTATGTAGCCTAGGTTGGTAACAAGTCTACCGGAGAAATTAATGGCAACTGTCTACGGGAAAATTTTGTGTCTAGTCAGTCATGTCTCTTTTGAAACATAATTGTTCAAGCGTCTATAACGTACTGCACTTAACTAACCGTTTTAAATCTAAATTATTGTTAGACTCATTACGGTGAGTAAATAATACATTAATTATATATATATATACGCAAACACAAATATAAATACTTATATTTTCAAACACACACACACACGCACACACATATGTGTGTATATATATTTTGAGCTTACGGTCATATCACGTTGAATACACCGGTTCTCGTTCGATCACTGAAGTTAAGCAACGTTGAGCCTGGTCAGTACTTAGATGGGTGACCGCGTTTAGTGACGGATGTGCCTTGTGGTGCAGTGAATATCGGCTCGGAAAAAGAAATCGGTGAGCCGAGTTCAAATTCCAGTTGAATGCCCTGTATTCACTTACGCGCTGGTACCCTTGGGAAAGGTATTAATCCGTCCCTTCCCTCCAGCTATGGGTTAAATAATTGAGGTCTACTGTTCATGATAGGCTAAAAGTCTGCCTCCTATCTGTGGCGAACTTCTGCACCGATTGTTTGTTATCAGCGGTTCCAAAAAGTGTGGATGGTGCTACACAAGACTTCACCACTCTAAACAATTCTTAGTGTGGCAATCTAACTCAGACTCTCATACGTCGAAATCGACGGGCGAGTCCATAATATATATATATAAACCTATAGAAGAACTAATAGAACAGTCAAAAGCTATCGGATATATAGAACAGGCAATTTTTACACTCTTTATGTACAGAAAAGAATTACTTGTAGAAATGTAAGAAAACTGAATATATATATATATATATATATATATATATATATATATTACCTCTCACACATAATTCAATATAAGGTGAAGAGACATTGTCCTTTCAGTGTCGAAACAAAATGTACACTTTGTAGTATATGATAACTGTCAGTCAGTTAGTTAAGTGCCATACATGATACACGCTTGGGCGATCATGTCTCGAAAGAGACATGACTGACTGGGCAGAAGATTATCCCGCAGTAGTTTGCCATTGCTTTCTGCGGTAGACTGGTTGCCGACCAAGGCTATAGAACCCAATTTGTCTTGCTATTTAACCCATAACTGGAAGGAAGAGACGGATTAATACCTTTCCCAAGGGTATTTGCGCATAAGTGAATACAAGGGATTCAACTGGAATTCGAACTCGGCTCCCCGGTTTCTCGTTCCGAACATGTTCTAAACTATAATTTATAATGAATATTCCTAGTTCTATTTTATATTGAGCACTGTTTTAAATTAACGTTTTAAACGTTATTAATTTTTTCTTCGTTCCTTATTCACTTGGATATATATATATATATATATATATATATATATATATATATATATAAATCCGGGCTAGAAGCAATTGGATGTCTAACCGTACTGATGAGTTATGATACAGCAAAACAGGACTGTCTGTAGATGACTATATATATATATATCTGTGTGTGTGTGTGTGTGTGTGTGTGTGTGTGTGTGTGTGTGTTTAAACATGTCAGATTAAATAAATTGCAATCATCATGTACGCTTATTTTTAATAAATTCCGTTCATACTCACGGATAATCTGTCGCCTATTACAATCAAAATTACATTTGTTACCATAATTCACACCCCTGAAGATGATCTCGGAAAGAAGTTGAAAGCACTTGAGTACCTTGTGAAATGAATGAAAATAACATTTGTCAACGTTACAGTTCATTTCTGACATCTTTTGATTGTAATACGCGAAAGATCATCCGTGAGTATGAACGGATTTTATTAAAAATAAGCAAACATGATGTTTGCAATTTATTTAATGACACACACACACACACACACACACACACACACACACACACATATATATATATTTAGTCACCCGCAGACAGATCTGTTTCGATGTATCACAGCCCATCAGTACGGTTAGACATCCGATTGCTTTTAACCCAGGATTGAAACCCGACCAAATTGGCGACAGTCGGCGATTCTACCTCTGAGCTATGGGTGCTCGGTAGAAGGGGGCAGACTTTTAGCGTATCATGTATCGTACTCCAATAGCTGGAGTGCTCTTATTCATTACTGAATGAGCGATGCGTAGATGCTAGAGTAGCTACTGTTTTTTCAAAGTCTACCATTCTTCCAGTGTGCTCAATCAGGGTGTGATAGCGTAAATAGTCATCTGCAGTCAGATCTGTTTTGCTGTTGTGCTCATCAGTACGGTTAGACACACACACACACACACACACACACACACACACACACACACACATATATATATATATATATATATATATATATATATATCCATATCCAGGTGAAGAGGATCCAAGATTTTACGGTTTTGAGACCCTGGCATTTATTTTATTATGAACAGTGCTCAGTATAATAAATATTATAGAGCTTAATATAATAATATAATTATGAATTAATTGTACATTGCGACACGGAAATTTCTATGTTTCGAGATAGATTCTCTTCATCAGGCAATGTTGGATATTGCCTGTGAAAATTTGAACACACACAAAAAAAAACATTGATTTGCTATTTATGTATGTGAGAAGATATTAAATTTATATGTGTGTTCCTTTTAACCAATCAGAATAAAGATTCACTTTGGAATTTGGCCAGAAGTTTCTAGGGAATACATACTTACTTTTTTTTTCTTTACCTTTCCTCATTCCTTCCTTTTTTTTCTCCTTAACGGTCAAAGTGCCAAGGTGATTTTAACCTGATTTTCTTTTTCTTTTTCTTTTTATTTCTTTCTCTCTCTCTCTCTTTCTCTCTCTATATATATATATTATTTCTCTCTCTATATATATTTCTTTATATTTCTCTCTCTCTCTCTCTCTCTCTATATATATATATATATACATATATATATATATATATATATATACAGACTTTGATATTTCACTCGCCCGATCGACTCAGTCGATTAAAAATTAATTGGGCTATTAAAGTTTACAGCTTCACTTGCCCACGGTCGAGTAGAAATCTCGCAAATATATAAAAAGCAAGTTTGATTCCTTTTGCAACCCAAAGGTATGTCATTGAAGATTCACAAGTTACTTAGAATGAACTACAATAACCTTTTATTGTCCCGGTCAGCGTAAACATTCGTTTAATTAATGCTTCCAGAGTGGAACCAAAATGTCTCTGTTGCAATGCTCACAGATTTTCAGAAACTCTTCTGGAAAGCTATTATCCTGAGTGAACATCTATATGTTCTCTCTGCTTACGAAAATAAAATACGAACATTTGAAAGAGAGAAAAAATATACATACTTCTTTCAACCACGCACCGAAAAACAATTTATACAAGTAATTTTTTTATAGAAAATCGCTGAGAAAATCAGAGTTGTTATTTTATCATATATGAGATGGAGATTGTAGTCAAACAGAAAATGCAAATTTAGGTACCTCAACTTAATTGCCCAAAACAAAAACAAAAACAAAAAAAACCCAGCATATCATGATGTTAAAAGGGCTCAAAATTAATAAAAAAGTTTTATTATCAAAACGTTTATGCTATTATTAAGAGGAAAGATCAAATTTTGTTGTTATTACTTTTTAAAATTTTTTAAAT